>CM043111.1:71461235-71675519 GCA_023701765.1 Hylyphantes graminicola | reverse complement strand
TTTGAAACGAATTCGTGGATTTAGAGACATGCATTGACCAATTTTCTTGATGAAAAGTACAATCTTTCCCAAATAAAATCACAAAATAGCGACATATCATTCTATTTTGCACTTTAGTACAATGCAGAGATAGTCACCTCTTCAAAAACGACAAAAAAAAGTAGGAAATTTTACCGCAAGTTCACTCCACACAATTACGAAAGTTCCTTCTTCATACTAAAATTTGAAGTTTCTTGAGAAAACCCGGTTTCTTTGAACCGGTTACAATTTAACCGGTCTCTTTATTGTTTTTTAAACGCGTTCGGTTTAACCGAATATTGAAAAATATGCTTTTGAAAACACCGGTTTTTCCCCTCAAAAACTCTAGCATCAAGGTGGTAGTTTGTAATGGTGTAGAGTGAATTTACTTTGGAATAACCGAATTTTTTTGGCGATTTTGAAGAGGTGACTATCTCTGCATTGTACTAATGTGCAAAAAAGAATAATCTGTTGTTATTTTGTGATTTTATATGGGAAATACTGCACTTTTCATCAATAAAATCGATCAATTAAGGTCTATAAGTCTACGAATTCGTGGCAAAACTTTAAGGTGATGGGCTGGTATTCATTCGGTTCGTATTTAGATATGTTAAATTGTAAATTTGAAGCTAATATGATTTGAATAAAGATTTAAAGTGACTATATTGTCTTTTTGGTGTAAAATTGTACAAATATCGTTATTAAATTTGTTTAGTTCACCGGAAATCGTATTTCTTTAATTTATCACATAAAAAATAGATGATTCATCAATAAAAATGCAAAATTAGGTCATTATGTACTTTAAATTAGCATAATCTCGTATTTGTGTCTAAACTTTTGGGACCATACAAAATTTTATTTTAGGAAAAAAAAATTTGTTATAGCAAATCAAGCTATTATATTTCAATTATAGCATTTCAAAATACTTCTTTAATATATATAGGGATGTTTTGAAATTCTACTATCCCAATTCTAAATTTTACAGCTAAAAAACCTCATTGTCTAAACTTTTGGATTGCGTTCTTTGCTGAAGTAACATTCGTTTCTGTTGTTGGGGCTTGAAATGGTTGAAGTAGCCCTCCTGAATAACAGGGGATCCAGAAACTGATTATGGGAAATTCTTAGCTGCTTCATTTGTTTTGCCACTCTTTCAAATCTTACACAATCCCTTACTTATAAATATAATAAATTCCGATTATTTTGGAGGAGATTGAAGTCACTCCCTTGTATCCACAATCAGTTTTCTATTCTGACCAATAATTGGCACTCTGTATGAATTTTTAGAAAGTCATGTTATGTGTTTTAGGGCACTCAAGAGTGGACTTTGTTTCCCAAGTGGTAATACCACGTATGTGGCAGCTGTGGATGAACTTGGAAACGGTTGCTCTTTATTATGCAGCTTGTGTGATTACTTTGGAAGTGGCATTATACCAGACAACTGCGGATTTCTGCTGCAGGTAAGATTATACTTGAAAAATGAAATGATGCAGTTAAAAATCACAATCGAGTAATATTGCATCTGTGTTTTCTACACTTTAAAAGATTAAAAAATCATTAAATCGTTTCTTTAATTGCTCGTTTAATTCATTTCATAAAATATATGGTTAATAATGTGTGAAAGAAACATTTTCTAGTACTTTGAAGTTTAGGGAAGGGGATACAATTTCCTTTACAGTGAACTAGAATCCGATTCACGGCTCTGTGTTTAAATCTATTTAGATCCTTCGTATCTTGACAGAGAAGTTTGAGTACTTTAATTTGGGAACTAGCAAACCACCTGCTCTAAATTCTTTTAAACAAGAATTGAAATTGGAGGTACTTTCTATTTTTATTTATCGAAAGTAACAAATTACATATTACTTGAAAATATTGATTATTAAATAATATTTTTTTTTAGATTTAACCGCACCATATTATTAATAAAATTACATTTATTTGAAGGATCGTCCAAAATGTATGAGTCTAGACGAGAAAAGCCCAAATGCGTTTGGCCCAAGTAAACTTCCTCTCCATACCCTCATGCCTGTCGTTGTAACTAATAGCCACACCAGCGAATTGTTAGCTGTGTTGGGTACCATGGGACGATATTCACAGCCCCAATGTCAAATACAGGTAAAACAAATTCTTACTTTTAGACATATCCTTATAATTCCGGTGCTAGTTTTCAAATGTTATAAGTTTTCCTCCTGGCCTTATATCGGCAATGAGCAATTGTAGTCAACCGGGGACTTTGGTTTTATAAAGTGACACGGCAACAACCCCCCCCCCCCACACACACGCACAATAATCTTTGTTCAGTTGTTGTTGTAATATTGTCGTTTTAGAGCTGTTTTGGTGATTTTTTTCAACATTGAATAAATTTTCGTGCTTACATTTAAACCTAAACCCGACGTTCATTGGGGCATTCTCAAAAAATTATACAATTCCAACTTCAAATGTTAAAAAATAAAGTTGTGTTTTATTTAAAATAATTGAATCAATGAGTGCAGAAACAACGTCAGTCACAAATTTCAAATTTTTCAGGAAGGAGAAAAAACGCAATAACTCCTCCATTATTTCTGCACTATACACTCGAAACAAACGTCCTGTATTTACGGAACTACTTAACAGACTAACGTAGTTTTTGCACCCAACATGCATCTTGCCTTTCTACGCTTATTTTCATTGAAAACGAGTTTTCGGATTTTTTTGACTGAAGGGGTTTCTGCACTCACCGATTCCATTGTTACTATTACATTCAGAATTTTAATGCTTAAAAGTTACACAGTTAACTCATTTTGTAGGCAGAGAACGAAATGTAAGAATGTAACTGAGTTAGGTGAACAACTATTTACCTCTCCTAACTAACAATACTTTTCTAACTACTACTGTTTCTAAACATATCTTTATAAGTATTATGGAAAACGTTCTTTAACATGCCTTTCTGATATTAAAAAAGCATTTTAAAATACTCAGGTGATTCTGAATATGATTGTATTCAACATGGATCCGCAAGTTGCTATCAATCAGCCAAGATTCTGCTTCGGATATCCTTTTAAACATTTGATTTACAGGTAAAATTGAGATTTAAAATTACATCAGTTGTTTTGTAATTAATTCTAAAAAATTATACTTCCAGTAGTTCGAAAAAGTGAATGCAATTGAATTTTTAATGTATTTAGTCATAATATTTTTTTAAGTCTGATGTGTAACTATCCTTCATATATAACTTATTCTCATGATTTATAAACTAAGCCCAACGAGAGAGATTTGTTTGAAAATTAAACTATACATTTATTTATACTACCTCTCAACCCTTTTTTCTCAAACAATACTTTCTACAAAACTTTCTTAGTCAGCAACCCTTAGGGATATCGTAATTTCTTTATTAAATGTCTTTAAAATTGAAAATGAAAAAAAAATAGCACAAAAATCTTAAGTTTATTACGCTATGCAATTCTTATTGAGAAATCGCCTCATATGTATTGTACTCGCCGCACTTGAACGTGACCTCAAAATTAAGTATTCGTAGTTAGGTTAATCATCAATTTATTTTAATTATGATATTATTCAATAGTAAAGGTTTCAAATAAATTATAATTGAATGGATACATAAAAAGTGTTTCAGAAACATTGCAATTTTTTTATTTTTAATGTTAAAGAAATTTAATAAAAGAATTTATAACATCCTAAAGAGTTGCTGACTAGTATAGAAAGGACTGGCTGATAAAAAATAAAAGTTTACACAATATACAAATCACAGCTGTTCAGAGTACTCCCGTGCAACGCTGGGTATATGAAAACTTGTACAGTTATATTGCATAGTATTCACATAGTACATTTTTTAAACATCAGTTATTTTATTTTGGTCAACCTACATCCTTTCATTAGCAAAAAAAGGGTGGGATATGTCTTTTTGGACTCCGTGACATTTGGCCTTAAATAATTTAAATTGTACAAGGGTGCCAATCTGGTACCCCTCAAATTCTAATTCAGTACATCAAAATATATACTAGAATCAATCATAAAATAAAAGTTGTACCCCATTTCAAGGTCCTAGCACATTTTACCATTTGGTGACTGGACTATTGAATCATTTAACACCCATAGAAATAATATTTTTGATTATAGTTTTTATTTTTTTTAGAGATTCCATGGATCGCCTGTACCTTGAGGATGGCATTGATTCTAACGTCATACCATGCTTAGAAAGCAAGGGTCATCAATGCAGAGTATGTTCGGGTTTGAGAAGATCATTTTTTGGAATAGCTCATGTCATAGCAAGACCTCAACTTTTCAATAATAATAATATGCAACCAAACTTAAAAACATGGTGGTCAGGAGCAGACCCAAGATCTGATGGTATTCCAATAGGGTTTTAGTTGCATTTCGATATGTGTATTTGAATAAACATAGATATAAAAAAGCGGGTTTGTAACAGAATCTGTAACGCAGCCCGCTTCCACACAACATTTGTGTTTAACAGGAAAAAAGTCACCAAACAAAATATTAATTCCATTAAAAAGATTTACACGCCAAATGTGTCTAGTTTCATTTATTTTATTTCGAAAAATTCAATAATAATTATTATTATTTGCAAACATTTATTTGTATTTCGAAGAATAAATATGCAATATTCTTCTCCTTTAAATAGAAACAAAACATTCACATCAGCATGCACACTAAGAGTCTCTTAGTGATATATAAAGGGTGGCACAAATAAAAGTGTCGCTCACGTAGAGAAAGGAATCTAACGAAATACTTGGCGAGAAAAACTATTAAGGCCGCCTTAGGACTTTAACTAATAAAGATGATATCTTAAAAGTCCAGATGGAACAGCAAAATAAAAGGAATAAATAATATCAACACAATCTATTTCAGTAGTTCCTCCCCTTAAGGGACATGTCTAAATTGAGGAGGTGGAGACAGATGGCAGCATCTGTCATTTGTGTATGTTTGTGTCTTGTGTTGTCCTGCTTCACGATGCGGGTCCTTGCGACCAAGCACACAAGCCTGAAAATATATGTCCGCCAACCAACTATTTCAGTAATCATCGGTTGATATACTCAATTTCGTATGTACACTGCTAAAAAAAGCCTGAATTTTACGTGCATATTTCTGTGATTATTTTCGGGAATTTACGGAAAGATTGCGTTTCTTCAACAAACAGACGGTTTGTCTGAAATAAACAGATCGTTTCCGTTTTCCTTAAACGCTTTACAAGCGAGAACGGAAAAACACCGTATTTATGCGTGCAGAATTTTACTTAAGACCCGTATTAACGTAATTTCTCCATATAACCTCGCACCCAACAGCTTTTAGCCTCGACACATCGGCCGACCGACTCAGCCACCATATTTTTTGTTTGTTTGTTTTGACCACATCTGAAGCACGAAAGATAAATATGCAGGTATGTTCATTTCTTTTAATAAAATTAGATTTTATTTAAAGATTATATTTTCTATCTTTCTTTTCTATATATAGATTTATAGAATCCAGTTCTTGTTTCTTTCTTATTTGTTTCTGTAATCTTTATAGTCCTATAATTGACCGTGGGATGATTCCTGAAATTAATAATTCCGTTTGTTTACCAACACGCTTAACTAGGTAAATTTAATTTAAAAGTTTAAAAAAGCTGTCAAATGTATGAAATAAACAATGTTCACCTACAAACAAGTGCACATTATTAAAAAAAATAATGAAATTATTACATTTAAATTTGATTGAAAAGAAATTGTCCTCGTGTAGCTCTAGTGCGACGATAATTCAGAACCTAACCTAACCTCGATTGAAAAGCACGGTTACGCTATCGCTATCAGCATAGCATGGTTTATTTTAAAAACTATGCAAGTATACATAACGTAAAGTTTCTCTTCAATAAATAATACTATTTTGATTAATTTAACGAATCAATTAGTGATTACGGATGTATGCAGATCACACATGCTTTGATTCGATTCAGATGTTACATACACTATTGTCAATGCTCTTTGTTTTGAAAAATCTGCACTAAGAAAAACACAATTTGCAAATTTTCTAACGAATTCAAAATTTAGGAATTGCAAGTGTCCGCAGAACGCTATTTTAGTGTTCATTTAGATATAGCTGCTAAGTGATGTCTCATTTTCGGCCCACCGTCTACAACTACAGCAATAATTATTAGCTTTTACTAGAATACTAATTATAAGATTGTATTTTATTGCTAAATGCCATATGAAATTGTATTTTATTACTAAATACTTTTATAAAATTGTATTTTTAATTTTGATATACATTATTCAAGAACACTTCTGTTCTGTTTCTACCCCCTCCTATTAAAAAATATTTTCAGTGTTCCAATTCTCAAATTTGTAATGTAAGATATGGATAAATCAATTCATTAAAGGCACTTTAAGATTCATGCCTTGTCTTCCCCATCCCCCCCACTTCACAAAAAAGAGAAAAAGCGTTTTTAACTCTGATATTAAATTATTACGGTGCAGATACTATGGAAGACTTGCTCGAAATAAAGCCTAAAATTGAAATGACAAATTGATTGACAAATTGTTTAATTTTAGAAGGCTTAAGAAGATTTTGTCTGATTAACGCCTGATTACCACTTGCTTCTTTACATTAGATCTACTTATTCAAAATTGGATTTGTATATATTAATATATTATTTTTTTTAGGTGCTTGTTTATCATAAATCTCCAAAGAGGGTCAAAAGTTCAGAAAAAGAAGAAAACGAAATCTGTAGTTCCTGCACAAATTTTTAAATTAGTTGAGGATTTGAAATACCATAACAGTCCTTTTCAATTATGAAAGAAAAATAAAACTTGATTATATTCTGTAATTCGTTTGTTATTCACATATTGTTAAATTGTATCAGTGGTGTATCCAGGATGGGGGGGGGGGGGGATAATAACTCTCGTCTCCAGATACTAATTTTTTTTTTACTATCAGTGACTATACAAATTTATGTATGTATTACACAAATGAAGACACTTGAAAATTTACTGTTTTTGACTACAAAGGTTACTTTAGGTCTTAACGAGTATCTCTGTTTAGGGGTGTTCAACCCCTAAGACACCCGGCTCATTATCCCCTACCGATGATTTTGCCCTGGATATGCTAACTGTAAAGTACGACACCATTTAGCCACAGAACAATACTAAATGTATACATTGTTAAATATATGACAGAAAAATTATCAAAATTCTTAAAATTTTTCTGCCACATTAAAATTGTTTTGAATATATGAAGAGTGAATATTTTTAAATTTCAAAAATGTGAACAATGTCTTTTTTATTCAGATAATATATCAAATATGGTTAAAAATTATCAAAGGATTAGAATGTATTAGTTTTGAGTAGATTTAAGGTTAAAGTATGAAGACATTATATGCTTACGTTTTATATAACAAACAGGATGCATGTTTAAAATTCCCTATGCTTAACTTATATTTATAACACCATATATAAATGGATATATTTAGAATGATTGATCTTTAAATAGTATATAGAAACAAAATTGACAAGAAAAAAGCAAAAATGTCTTGGAATTAACTAGAAAATACTATGTAAGTTTTCTGAATTTAAGATAGAAATGCCAATTTGAAATTCATGAAATTAACATTAAACAGCTAAATGGAAAATCCTGAAATTAACGGAGGAATTCCGAAATGGAAGCTCCTGAAATTAACGGAGAAATTCCGAAATGGAAGATCCTGAAATTAACGGAGAAATTCCAAAATGGAATACCCTGAAATTAACGGAAAAATTCCGAAATGGAAGTTCCTGAAAATAACGGAAAAATTCCAAAACGGAAGATTCTGAAATTAACGGAAAAATCCCGGCAACTTGCTGCCAGTAGTTTTTCCGTTAATTCAGGGAATTTTTTTTAACAGTGTAGTCAATCCTAAAGATGTTTTATAGAGAGACACGAATCATCGAAGCTCACAATCGCGACATCTTGTATGCATCTTCGCTGATTTACACGGCAGTAGAGAACCGGCGGCGATCAGAAAGAAATAACAAAATCTGCACTTTCGACCAGTTCGTAGAAAACGAAAATCTCTTCTGCAATTTTGGTGAGTTGTTGAATTTGTTTGGACTCCTAGGGCAATTTATGGCCGGTTTGTTGCCCTCTATGACTTTGGGTATGGATGTACAGAATACTATAATGGACCGGATTTGTTTGCGACTCTACAGTAAAACCGACATTAAGTTTGCAGCATAAAAATGTTCTACGAGAAAAAGGGTAAATAGTTTTCATTTTCGAGTGCAAGAATCGAATAAAAAAAGGGGTTTCACATTCAACAAACAATTTTATTTGTTATTCCAAGACATAAATTTATTATTTTTATTAGTTTAGCTTCAGTTAGAGTGTAATTTTAATTATTTTTTCCTTCGATTTTGACGTAACAGGGCGCACGAATATCAGGGTCAAAGGAGCAACCAATTAGAGCAGGCGAAATTTCGGCGCCAGCAGCGTTGTTTACGCAGTTTCCTCCGCACAGTACATTTCTCTGCTGCAAACTTAAGGTCGGTTTTTGTATATATTCCTTTGAAAAACACATAATAAAAATATATTTTTTATTAACATATTATCAAAAAAAATTATTCGTGATTCTTTGGAGAGAGAGAGAGAGAGAGAGTAAGGTAATGGTCGAATTTCGAATTGAATCGATATATAGACAACTACAATAAAAATCTAAAGTTATTAGTTAATATGTCATGATTTAAAAGAAAATAACTTACTGTAAATTTTGTTGGTGATTTTTTAAGAAGAAAAAACTTTTTTCTTTAAAATTTTTAACGTAATTATTTTTTTACAATTACTCACTATACTTGATAGTTCTAAAGTTAGTTTTAAACAGACAATAACAACAATTTTGCAAAGCAGTGTATCTAAGATACTTGGAAATTCAATATAAAGAATACTAAATTAATTTAGAGTAGAAAATACAAATTTATATTTTACAATTTCATCAAATTTCCGGGGTCATTCAAATATATTTAAAAAATAAATTATTAAAAATATAGTTTCAACCGTTAAGTAATAAACATAGCCTCGAATTTAACTAAAACATAAATAAAATAAATCTTAAAATAACGCACGATTTTGCCAACTCTTTTTTTAAAATAACATTGAAGCAAATCCTAGACACATATTTTCCCTCACCGAGGAATGCTGTGCTCATTAATATCCCTTTTCCCAGCTTATTTACGAGAGTTCGCGTTCTTTATTAGCAAGTAATTGTGGGAAGATAGTAACACAGCGACAATTAATAAGACCAGATACATCTCTTGATTGTGTATCATCATATAATGTGCTGGATAGCTGCTCTTTTTTAAATACAGGTAAGAAACATAGCTTATTGGAAATCTAGCTCCGGTCTCTCCACTGATTTTTTCAGGAAAATTGAAAAGCTAAGTGGAAGAACGTGCTAAGCGACATTTTTGAAAAAATTGAGATTTTCGTGTCAATAAACATATTACTAACTTCTTTAATGATAACAAGTTTCCTATTTTTCATAAAATTTAAGTTTGGTATATTTTTTATGATTTACAAGTACCGTTTCCATCATATCTAGGGGAAACAAAAAAGTTCAAAGCTAATTTTCGCGTTTTCACCTTTTTGTCACTTAGCACGTCCTCCCACTAAGCTCTTCAATTGTGTTCCATTTTATGACATCAGCAAGCAAAAGATAGTGAAACCCCTGCACATTAAAAAAACATTAACGAAAGCCAAAATATCGATACAATTTATACCTTTAAAAATTCAATCTAAAAGGATACGATGGTAACAAAACCTATAAACAAATTTTAACTTTTAAAATACACAATCACAAAATTCAGCCATAAAAAAAACTTTTATGCAATTTTTACGAATTCCCTTCCTTCAAATGGTCGAGTAAGATATCCCCCAGAGACGCCGTTTAGTCATATTTTTGCAAAGTAATAAATATTAAAGAAAATGATACACATTTTTTTTTTATATTTTTCTAGTAACATAATTTTGTGAATACATAGTTCAAATGGCTTCTGAATTAACTCATATTCTAGATCTTTTTAAAGAGTAAATAGTGAGGAGTGTCTTTGATTTATGCGCGTAGAATAAAAATAGGTAATGTGTATTCTTCTTTATAATAAAATATAATGCTTTTGATTGATAGAAAACTATCATAGATAAATCCATGTAAGTAAGGGAGAGTGGGGGAATGGTGCCATCTTAAGGGAAATTGAATTTTCATGCATAATTGTGTTGAAATTCATGTAAATTGTAATGAGCATAGCATACTACAGTTCATTACCTATCTAGTGGTGATTTTTTAAAAATTTAAATCTTTAATAGAAACTGAATAAAATTGTTTTTTCTAAAACCTTGCACTGGGGCGGGATTACCCCGGTACCTGGAGTAATGCCTGGGGTAATGCCGCCACATCAATAAATAAGGAAATAATCTATAAATAATGGATAATGATATAATAAAGCAATACATATAGCACTAAAATGGGTTTAAGTAACCTTGGAATGGTAAATTGTTTATTACAGTTACACTTTTATTAACTTTCCATTTGCAACTAGCTGGTCAGGTTTTTTTTTAAAAGTTTCGTTGGTCTATTTGGCCATTTCAGTTATTCTTTTCTACATTCGTGGCACCTGGAATTAAAACTAATAGGTTGTAGAGCCAATATATGAAATTTCTATTTTACGGACACTTTGCCACCATCCTTTAGTGAGTGGTGGCATAACCCCGAGTGATGTGGCGGCATTACCCCAGTAAGACAAAATGGCATAGACGGCTTGTTTAGGGGAAGGTAGATAGACTAGAGTCCAAATTAACAACGTGATAAAATTACCAAGTAATTACTCTTTTCAATGATGCGTAACTGATTGATCAAACTTAGCGATAACAGTCACATATCTCTTAATTTCAGAAGGCCCAAAATTAAATGAAAATCACTAAAAACCGTATTTTTAAAATAAATTTACACCAACTCACCACATGACCATTAACGTCTCTACTACAAATGACTTTGTTTCCTGCTACAAGTCAGCGCTCATAGCCCCTTTCCCACACACACAGCTGGCGAGATACAAGGGGTGGCGGCATTGACCGGGGTGGCGGGATTCCCCTGCTCTCTTCTATTTGTTTTCTAAATGTACAATTGTACTAGGGAAGTTATTATTTACTCAGCATATTCGGCTTAGCGACAGCAGAAAAAATAAAACTCGGGCAACAGATATCAATATCAAAATGCTATTTGATTGCAGAAATACACTTAGTTACGAAAATTATAAATATCACGGGTTTTTTTTGTTGTAACTTACAATTTCATAAATTATTTTGCATATGCCATTACAAGTCCATTCTGAAATATCTTTAGGAGACAATGATTTTAATGGGGGGGGCTGATCTTAAAAGGAAATCGAAATTCGTCATTTCATTCAATTTTTTTTTAAATATTTCCAATAGAGAAATATTCTTAAAGAGTCCGTATCCGTGTTAAAATTGGAAAATCAAAGATAATTCGCATACTAAAATATATTGCACTGTCATGGAATTTCAGATTTATATCTATCAGTTAAATGTAGCGGAAATCTTTTTTTTAAATTTAAAATGGAAGTAGAAGTGCCTATCAAACGTCAGCTCTTAGTGCCGCGGGAAGTCAATCATTTGAATATAGTTTCACTTTATGTCAAAAAGTTTGTCACATACTTTTCATCTGAAGAAAAGGAAGTTAAATTTGTTCAGCATTTTAACTTTTAAGCTAGTAGTTTCATACTTTTGCTCCAGTAGTCTTAATGTATATATATTTTTAGGTATCACCAGTTTTATACTACCCTGGGCATTTTCGCCCTTAAAAGAATAAATGTGTAATATTCCTCTTCCTTAGTTTATACTGATTGCTACAAATACACTGGTGGACAATTGCTAAGGACGAGACGGTTTTTTCAATGTAACTTTCTGCAATAGCTTTCCAAATCAACAAATTTAATACCGTAAGATCCCCAATACGTAAGGACATGAGTAATGTAAGCAACACTTACTAAAAGAGAAATCAGAAGGACAGAAAAAGCTTTTTATCCTTCCATTAGAATTCCATTCCATGCATCTCTGTAGTGGAGATAAGTTTTGGACTTTTACTTACGACAATTTCATGAGTGTGTCATGAATATCGATAACCCAGTAAAACATTAAACCTACGACACAGCTGTGGCCAAAAAAAGACCATGCAAAAACGGATTATCGATGACTGAGAAAAATTATTAAATATGATATATTGCGGATACGGGATACATACGGCTCCAGAATCCCATATCGGAGAATAATCATTAAATAGTTAACAGGACGACACTCTTGTACGACATAGAATCGACATTCGACATCGACGTTTCTCATATTTAATACTCAGTTGTCAATGGATAAGGCTTTTACGGTTAAGCTTTTTTTATCCCTCTGACTTCTCGTTTAGTAAGTGTTGCTTACATTACTCATGTCCTTACAGTATTAAATTTGTTGATATGGAAAGCTGTTGTACAAAGTTATATTGAAAAAAAAAACGCATGGTCCTTAGCAATTGTCCAACAGTGTACTATAGGTTCAGGGTTAACTGGCATACAATAACATGGACAACAATATCTTGCTTTCATCAAACAGATTCGGTCTTGTAAATATTCCTCAAAACCGTTTCTGCTATATCCTTCACAGTACTTTGATATGCAATAACAGTTTGTATGTAAAGCCTTAGAATTGACTACAGAACATTGCGAACATTGTTGTGACAAGTAAATCCGCTGTTGGGCTCTCGTAAGTTCTAATCATGCACTGATGGAATGTCGTATAATAATATTCAAAGCTGCACTGCGAAATATTATTAAATGCACGTACAGATCTTTAGTAGTATCGTATGAATTCACTTGGAACAATTGTCTGCTGTGTATAACGACAAATCCCAAAACTATTACTATAAGGTTTAGAATGCATATATTGATTGCGATATTGGTATGGTAGGTACATATATATTCCAGAACATACCGTAGGCACATGTGTATTCTATTGTGAGCTTGTTCAGAGAACCGCTTATAAGCTTTCGTCAAGTGGGACAGACACAGAAAGAATTTTTACAAGCACAAGAGACACACAAAGAAATGAAAACACAAACACATAGACAAATAACATCATTTATTGAAGGTCTCAAACACCCATGCCTGACCGGGATTCGAACCCGACCCCAGCAGCTCCAAAGGCCAGCATCCTAACGATTGCGCCACAATGGCGGCGTTGGATCTTTTCATTTTATTGTCATACTATAACCGTAATGCAGCTTAGTTATATACAAAATATACAATAGGATTGATTAAACCAACAGAGTACTTGGAGATTATATTATAATTTTATCGATATAGTATGGTAAAATATTACTTTATAGCATTTTTTAATTAATTTGAATATTTCTTCTTATAATCAAAAAGTGTAGGCAGATTCCGATACCAGGTTCCAGAATGCTTTCTTGAGAATTCATATACTTTTGTATGTATGAAATTTCTAAAATAAATTTTATACACACAAACAGAAATTCATACACAAGAAAAACGGATAAACATTTGCATGTATTCTATTGATTTTAGCATTCGTTGGTATTTTGTCCGTTAGTGTGGCATGTACGAAACCTGAATAAATTTAAATATGGAAGTTTACGTTTGGTCTGTATTTAACGAAATTCGTGTAGTAAATTATCTACATCGAGCAGTGTGTTATTAACTGGAAAACATATGCTTGATAAGTTAAATCTGTAGTTTTGAATTTTTATAACATATTTTATGCATTATTAATTAAATTAGTTAATTGAAAAAATTCTTGTCGATTTTTTGTTTTTCTTGTATCTTTTTTCTTGTATTTTGTATTTAATTAAATCACAATGATAAAGATGAACTTCAAGTGCAAACACATTATTTTAAATAATATTTTTTTTATTCTAATAACAGTTATACAGGTTATATAATAAAAATAATTTTAGAGTCAAACTAAACAGCAATTTTTATGGCAATCATTTCATGTTGCGACTTTATTAAAAAATATTTTTATGCTGAATTCGTTTCAATTCAAATAATAATTTTACTGTCGCTGTACTTTTGACCGAAATTTATCAAAGGGGTGAATTTAAATAAATCTTCACGACGTTTTCGGATTTTTAATCGCATACTTAGCAAGTTTTTCTGCCATATAAAAAAAGTAATTTTAAACTTCAACTAAATATTTGTGATGCAACTAGTTAAAAGTTTCGCCTGATACTTTATAACAACTTGCCTTATGGAAAGTATATTAGTTTTTAGTTCCTGCGTGCTCTCATGGGATTAAAATAAAATCCCCTTTTGCAAAACTTGTTTTCGCTTTCTGGATTTGAATTTTTCTAAACGGAACTTTTTAAAATAGGAATTCATTGTACTCTGAGTTTTTAGCATGAATATATGCGGAAAGAAAATAACATTTAAAGTACAGGGTGAGGCAAACAAAAGTGGCCCCGATCTAGAGATAGGAATACGTTGAAATGCTTGGCGAAAAAAACTCTTGAAGCCGTCTGAAACCTGTTTTTGCATTGGTTGGATCGGATTATCTACACATCAGAGCTACTCATAGACTAGTGGCAAGTTCAGATCTTAGTTAGTATTGTATGAAGACTCCCCATAATGCAAATTTTGTGTCTTGCAATCAATTTATAATGTTTTGTTTCACCAAAAACAAAAAGGTCCGATTCTCTAGGATAAATAACGACCGAAACAATCAAATAACCACTAGTGCGAACTCTTCTTGATCAGCTCTACAAACCTTGTTTATATTTCATTTGAACTAGCTTCTAAAGCCATGGTGTAGTTGCCGGCAAATAAGTCGCCAAGCGCTTGTTTGGGCTTAATATTGAAGCGATCAATAGCTTCAGTTAGCAAACCAGCTTTTGTATTGGTTTTAGAATTGGCATCATTTCTGTCGTATTCTTACCTCTAGACCGAGGCCACTTTTGTTTGCTCACCCTGTAGTTTAGCCTCCACGAAATAACGAATAAACGAAATTCAAATAGGAGCGTCTTTTAAAAGTAAATTGAGACCGCTTTTACGTGATTTCTAATTAAACTTCTTGGAAGTTTCTAGCTTTGGTTGCTTTGGTTTCTGAGAAGTATTTTGTTTCATTTTATTTAAAGAAGTTGGGATGGTAAAAGCATCCGATATCCTCAAGAAATCAATGATTTAAAACTCTTCTCTTCCTTTGTTGGTTTTAATGCATTTTCAAACATTTTTTTAATGAATCTTTAAAAATAACCAAAATACATATCGAATGTCATTCTTAGAAATAAATTACTTTTTTTTAAAAAAATATTTGAGGGATATTTGAAGGGCTGAAAAGTTTAAGTTCAATGCTTGCTTTACAAAACTTCCATAACACAAACCAAGGCAATTTGGTTTCTAAGAAATTCTCATTTTCAAAAAGGTAATGAATTTTCTACGAATTCAAAAATTAAAAGAATAGGGAAAAATTCCCAGTAAATATATTTCTTTGATATCCAAGTAAATATTTATGATAGGTTTACACCATATTCCAAGAGTTCTACACACCTGTTTGCAAGATACTACTTGTTTGTTTTAAAATGTTTGTTAAGAATCTGCAGAATGTTATTTTATAGCGTATAAAATGTATTTTGTATTACGATATATTGTAAATATAACCCTCTGCTTTCCTAGAAAATGTTAATGATAAACTTGCTGACATCAACAAGTGATGTCCATTTACATGTAAACTTATATAAAAAATTTTGTGTAAAAAGTTTGCTTCTCGGTCAGCGATAAAAATATACTTATTAATTAAGTTTGACCAAAAAATATATTTTACTTTGTAAATGTTTGGAAAACTGAAAATATATTCATTTGTAGCCTAAACAAAAATTAACCTTATATGAAATGTGTTTAAAAAATTAAAATATGTAGTAACATTTATCTTTTCCATTTATGAGTCAAATTTTTCATGGTTTATTTTAGCAAACTCTTCCCAATAAATTGCAAGAGAAAGTTAATAAGAAAAGTAAGAAAGTTAGAAGAAAATAAATGATGTAATATATTTGGGAAGAGACTTACGACAACAGCAGCAAAGTCTACAGGTACATAGAAAATTAATAAATGATGTGACAAAGACCATTACTTTTATATAAAAAAGAACTGAGTAAAATCCAAACAAGAAATAATAAAAGGCTTCAATAGACTACAATAAATTATAACTGTGCCTGAGTTTTATTGAAAAAACAAAAAAGGTATCAAAATAATAGTAAGATTAATTAAAAAAAAAAACTTATCCTGTTAATATAATTTATATTTCATCAAACTGAAAATAATTAATTAGCATTTCTGCAGTGCAAATAATATTTTGTTGTTTTCTTTTTTTAGTGTCGAACATTTATTTCATATTAAAAAGGAATTTTTATGAATAAATTTGTTAGCATTAGGAATGCGTATTCAATAATATTTAAGTCTAGGAAAGTAAATTATAAGAATAACTCTTTTCAAGGCAAAATATTTTTAGTTTGAGACAACAGATGGCGGCAGGGGGATATGTTTTTTTAAAAAAATTAGATCGTATTTTAAAATACGAAAGAAATTTCAATATCATTGCAAGATATTGGTTTGTTTGGTTTGTTTGAATTATCGTCGCACTAGAGCTACACGAGGGCTATTCATTGCAAGATATAAAAGAATTTTACCTAATTTGATGAAATGAAAATATTTTCAATCACAGGAAACACACAATTTTTTTTTTTAAATTTTAAAGCAAAAAAATGTCAGTTCTTCTTGTTAATGTTTTTTTTTTATTTAATAGTTTAGTACTTTCGTATTTTAAATTTCGTAAATTGATTAATTTCGAATGTTCTTACTTATTATTTTTAAATACGAAAGTACGGAACAATTAAATAAAAAATATAAACAAAGATGTAATGCTTTTTTTTTCTTTTGAATTTTAATAAATGTTTGTGTTTTCTATGATTGAATATCTTTTCATTTAATTCATTTCCTTTTATTTGAATTTGGGTAAAATTCACTTAGATCTTGCAATGTTATCAACATTTTTATATGAAAACAAATTGTCTTTAGCATTATTTATTAGTAAACCTCGTATTGGGCATTTCAAATATCAAAAAAAAATCTTTAACTTCACGTGAATTATTACCTGTTTTATAACCTCTAAACAAATATCATCATAAAAAGAAGAAGGTCTTGGGCTACAGTAAAAGTTGAATCCATTGTAAAATCTTTTCATTTTTCACAACTTTTTGTACTTTGTTATACTCCTGAATCTCTAGGCGATTTTTTGGCTATAAAAGTTTAGGGTTTTATTTAAGTAGTTTGCGCGCAAAGAACACTCTTCCCAAAAAAAGTTTTTACTGCCAATTCACAGAAAACAACTTTTGAAATCAATATTAATATTCCTAAGGCTAAGATGTAGCCTATACGGTTTGGTGAAGAGTGTAACTGAGATTTGTAGGTTAAGTGCCGAAAGAGCTCATCTATGGCAATTATTATTTTCAATTAACTATGACAAATGACATTGATTGCGCCCTCTAGAAGGGAAGGGCGTAGGCTATATAGCCCATTACCCCGCTCGCCAGAAGAGACAGTCACAAGAGACACACAGAGAAGGACGACACAAACACATAGACAAATAACAACATTTATTGACAGACACAAACATCCATGCCTTAACCGGGATTCGAACCCGAGCCCTGCAGCTCCAAAGGCTAGTACACTAACCATTGCGCCAGTGGACCGTCTTCATTTAACTAACATAACTAACATTTCATTAACACTCTTAAAAAGAACGAGCGATTTTAACTCAGTCTGAGTAATTTTCACTCCTGCAGTCTGGAAAATGCACTTCTCCTCTTGGAGTGGATCCTTTGTGTGTTAAACCTCCGACAGGATCACTCCAAACGAGTGATTTTAACTCAGTCTGATTTAATATTCACTCCTTTCCATTGTCGAAAATGCACATCTCCTACTGGAGTGGATTTCACTCGTTTGTTTTAGAGTGTATAAAAGGAAAGTATTACGATGGTGTCGAACATCCGAAATGGAGTTGTTTGTTTTCTACACGTTTGGGAGGGCGCTGACTAGAAAAAATTATTTTTAACACTGGTTGGTCAGTCAGTCTTTCTGTATGACAGTGTGTCTCTTTGAAAACAATATACAGCTCGAAAGAAAGAATCTACGGACCAAAGGCTAGAGTCCTAACGATTGCGCCACCGGGGCGGCAAGTAATAGTATATGGAAGTAATTAAATTTTCTAGAAATAGGTCGACATCATAAGTAACTAGTAAGAATTTACAAAATGCGACATATTCAAACCCAAATAAAAAATTGAAAAAGAACTTAAAAAGCATGCAACCGTTTCTTGACTTAAACAAAGATTTCTCTTTCAGTACATAAACATCGATGAATGAGTGAAAATACAGAATATTGAAAAACTGAAAACACAAAAAATATAATTTGAATTAATGTTGCAAGAAATCAAAATTAAAAATAACGAAATATAAACATCCTGACCAAGAAAATAAGATTATTGTGGTTCAGACTGTTGACTTTGAGTCTGTCGTGGTCAATGCAATCATCCTTATGGATATTCTAATAATGCTAAGGCTGCATCTAATAGAAGCTACAAATACCAAAGAGCGAAACCGCACAATGGAAAACTTTCATTCAAATGAAAAAAAAACTTTTTTTCATATTACACTGTTAAATCTAGTTATATTATAGATAATTTCTGACAGAAAAGTAGCCAAAAAATGTGTGAATGCTACTGAAAAAAGAATATGTTTACAAAATCAGAATTTACAGCAGTAAAACCAATTTGAAAAAGTATTCGTACACTGATGGTTTCGGTAGGCTCAGAATACTTTATAAATAAATGGCGACCCACGAACTATTTACGAATTCTAGTCAAAGCCATTTAGATTGACCACTAAATCATTGCAGCCAATCATTTTTTATATTCAATATATTTTATTCTTTTTTTTTGTCCTCGAAGCAGTAAAATATATTCTCTTAAAAATCCATCTTTAAGGTCTCGAGTTGCTACAGTACTTTGGCATTAAAATATTGTTGGATCATGTCTACGGGGGATCAAAGGTAGAATAGGAATGAAAGCTGTAAAAAATACGTTACTTGTTATAAAATCGTTAACTTATTATAAAATGATGTTTTAACTAGTTAACGTGTTACAATGTACAATAATTACTTTTGAGAGAACATACAACAATGTACAATAACTACTTTCGGGTGTTTATACAACAATGTGCAATAACTACTTTAACAACTTACAAACTGCAAAGCACAAATAGTAAGTACTCTCAACAGAAGGAAATGTTTAAAGTCTATCCAAATCTATCATTCAAACAAATAGAACGCTCAAGTTTAATCCTTGGAACTTGGCGAAACTTCCCCAATGATTTCCAAACTTCCCGTTTCCTGTAACTAATCTACGCATTGGGAAGCAGTCGCCAATCAATTCCGACGTTTCCAACGCATTTCGCGTGGTGTAAAGCAAGGTGCTCAAGAATCAATAGCGCCAATTCTCCAATTTGCTGAGGAGCTTTAATTGGAACTGATTCATCGAATTGTAACGCGATAAAGAGATTAGAACTGTTTCGGATTTTAATTTCGCCAAGTGTTTGGATTCGAATTAGTTTTGTTTACTTTTAGGATGCAGAAAGTTTCGCGTGTGATGTGTTTTAACAGTTGCATTTTGATTTAAGTTCTTTTCTATTACGTCGTTAAAAGTAATATTCACCCTGTCGTTACGATAAATATTTCAAAAGAATAAGTTTAAGTATAAAATATGCTAGACTTGAACCACACAGTCTTTAAAAAAAAATATTGTACTTCGGCAAATAAGATAAAGTAATTGAATAGCAAACTTTCCAGTCACCAAAAGAGGAAATGTCAGTTTCATAGAGCTAATGCATTAGTTTTGGAATCACAACTTTCGCAGAAGTATTGCTTTGCCATGTTAACCCTTTTTCACCAGGTATGGTTAACAACGTAACATTGAAATGAAACAAATTTGAAAAGAAAATGTTATCTAGCCACGTAATTATATATCTTTGCTATTTTAAAATGCAAATATATACAGCAGAAGGCGGCACTATTTTAAAACTTTATCAATGATAATAACTAAATAACCTGATGTTATTTTCGTTCCAATTTTGCTTTAAATTGATGTTATGATGACTTCCATACCTGGTGACAACGGAATACATGGCAAAGCAATTTTTTTGTGCAAAAATTGTGATTTCAAAACTAATGCATTAGCTGTATGGGTCTGACAGTCCCTGTTTAAATAATGATTATCTTTTTGGATTACTATGCAGATGTTGTATGAAAGTTCATATTGGTATTGAATTGTTGTTAGAAATAATAACACTGTAAGTTAACAGCTTCATGAAAGTTAAATTTGTTAATCGATGTTTATTAACGAAAATTAAATGCTGTGTTTAGATAAGGATGTGTGCCTAAGTGTGATTATCGCTTTCAGGTACAGTACAGCACAAATAAAAAAAAACCTACGAATAAAAGTTCAAATTTAATTTTAAAAAATGTTACCACCAAAACAAATGTAATAGTTAATTAAATCATTAAATAAAAGAAAAAATAATCTAAAACCTTTATTACATTGTACCGAATTTAAAGTTTAACATACTAATCACAATAGCCAGAAGTTAATTGTAAGAGTTGTCAGTAAATAAACATAAAATAGTAAAAAAAAGTATTTATCAATAAATTAAGTTAAATCTAGTAACGGTTGTGCCATAAATTTATACAATGATTGAGTTTTCACAAAAAATATACGCATTACTAAGGGAGCAGTATACATTGGAAATCTTGAATTTCGATGAAAAAAGTGCAATTTTTTTTATTGTTTTAAATTAACCACCAAGTTATAAGCTTTGAAATGACATCCACTTTATAATGAAATTCAAGATACTTTTTTTATTTAGAGCTGTTTTTCTGTTTGCACAGCTTATAAAAATTTTAGTTTGTTTTCAAAACATTTTCAATACTTGTTTGCCTGTGATTATTTCCGTAATATTTTTTAATTCTTTTTATATTAATTAAACAGTTTGCTTTATTAAATGGCAACAAAATATAACTGTGGCCTTAACTGATTTCCTTTTATTTATTTATTTTAATTTTGCGATAGCGTGAGCACGTTTTTTTCTGCTTTTTTCCCGAGATATTTCAACTTTTGAGTATTTTTTTTATTCTGAGATATAATGGAGCGAAAAAGAGCTCGAACGGATTTTAGTAAAAAACATAAATTCAAAAGCAATAGATATACGAAGTTGAAAGAAGAAGTTCCTGTTGAAGACGTTCCAGAACTAGCCAAAAAGGAAACAGCTTCGTCTGCAAAGTTGAAAAATATCACAAACGTAGTGAAACCAGCTGATTCCATAGGATATTCATTTATCATGGACATGGATTGCCTGAATTTGATGATGAGAACTGTTTTGTGCCCTAATTTTTGCACTTCCAGTCTTAGTGTAGTTAGTGAACCTACCAGGAGAATGGGCTGCTCTCTGGAATTGAAAACTACTTGCTTTGAATGTGGACATTGTAGTGACGGTCAATACACTTAAAAAAGAATTGACAAAGTTTTCGAAGTGAATCGACGCCTTGTATATGCCATGCGACAAATTGGCTGCGGTTATGAGAGTGCCTCTACCTTTATGTCGACAATGAACATGCCACCCCCTCCAAATAAGTCAGCCTACAATGCTCATAACAAGTCACTTCTAACGGTTGTAGAGCGATTGGGAGACGAAATTATGACTGGAGCTGCAATAAGGGTTCGAAAGAAGCTGGGTAATTCAGCATGTGGCGTCTCGGTAGATGGAACCTGGCACCGTCGAGGTTACTCATCTTTAAGTGGAGTGATCACTACACTGTAAAAAATTTGGCATGAATTTACTAACGATTACCTAGTAACTTTACAGGTATCACACCATTTACTAGAAAATCACCTGTAACCAATCTCTGATAGTAAGTATACTAAAGAAACTACTGTAGTAATAACTAAGTAAATTGAGAGAGATTTTTCTAGAGATTATATATCGCAGCGATAAGAAACCGAAAAACGTGGGGTTTTTTATTTTTGTATATAAAATTTATGTTAAATTATTTCGAAAACTTCATATCCGAAAAAAAATGAATCTTAAAATTTCTTAATCAATAACATAAAACGCCTTTAACGATCAAGATTTTAACCTCTTTATTTACACGCAATCTATAGCAAGTCCGCGATAGCAGAGAGGACTAACGCGCAGTTCCACGGATCCCGATAATCTTGGGTTCTGTCCTTGGGAAATTCGAAATAAAACCTGACTAACAGAAAAATTAGTGGCGCCCTCTGGTTTTAAACTTTTGTAACCAGTTTACTACCAGTTTCTTTGTAAACATACAAGAAAATCCCCTGTAAAATCTACTACATTTTTCTTAGTAACTTACTAAGCTTTAATTAGTAATATATACACATATTTCTTATGTAACACTACTAAAAAAAACTTATGGAAGCTGAGTTTCCTAGAGAATTCTTAGTAACCTTACAGATATTTTTTTAAAGTGTACCCTATCAATTGACACAGGGGAAGCTTTGGATGTAGAGGTTTTATCAAAAGAATGTGTTGGTTGTCGAAAGTGGGGGTCTATTGACAAGGCGGACCCAAAACATGCCTCTATGATTGCAAACCATAAGTGCGCTGTCAACTACAGTGGCTCTTCACCAGCTATGGAGTCAATTGGCGCTGGACGAATTTTTCTAAGGTCAGGAATAAAACGTGGACTTGAGTATGCCGAATTCTACGGTGATGGCGATAGTAAAAGTTATGCAACAGTGAAAGAACTGAATCCTTACCCTAATATTGACATTGTAAAAAAAGAGTGTATTGGACACTATCAAAAGAGACTTGGCACAGCTCTAAGGAAACTAAAGGCGAAACATACTGGACTCGGTGGTCAAGGTAAATTAACTAAACGCTTAATCGACAAGATTCAAAACTACTTTGGAATAGCGCTTCGGAACAACACAGATTCTGTCGAGCAAATGACGAATGCTATATGGAGTACTTTTTACCATTTGTCTGCAAAAGATTCTCATCCACTGCACAACAAGTGCCCTTCTGGAGAGGAAAGTTGGTGCTCATATCAGCGAGCTAAAGCCGCCGACAAACCCTACAAACACAGAGGTGGACTTCCGTTGGAGATAATGAAGCTAGTAAAGCCCATTTATACACGACTCACAGCCCCTGATATGCTGGAGAAGTGCCTCCACGGTAAAACTCAGAACTGCAACGAGAGCCTCCACGCTCTTATTTGGAAGCGATGTCCAAAGACGAGTTTCGCTTTACTCGACGTGGTGAAACTATCTGTGTATGATGCAGTGATCCAGTTCAATGCAGGATGCGAACCTCAATTAGAAGTGATGAGAAGAATGATGATAGTTCCAGGAAAATACATGGTGGAAGGTGTGAAAAAGAAAGATGAGCAACGCATTGTAAACTGTGAACGCAAATCTACACCAGCTGCTAAACAACGCAGGAAATACATCAGAGGCCAAAAAAAAAAAAAAAAAAAAAAAAAAAAAAACCACAAGAAGACCGTAACTGCAAAAGAGAAGGTCCCACATATAAAGCTGGTGACTTTAATTAACTATTTTAACTCGAAATGTGCCCGGTGAGTTTTACTTAAATACACAAACCTTTATTCCTAACTTTAGAGTCAATTTGTGAAGAAAAATGATTTTCCTTCGTAAGATATTCTATTGCCGGTAATAACTCTAGTTTGAATCAACCGATTTTTAATATTTAGGTGGCAAATTAAAGCTAAGAATGCAATGCATTAAACCTACTAGAATTTTTTTGTCTAGGTAATGTATTAAAATAATTATGTTACTATTAAATTGACTACTTATGTCAAAAGTACACATTTCTAATTTCCTTTCAGTCAATAATTTCTAACTTCAAAAGTATTCAAGTTAAAATAATAAATCTAGTAGGTTTTAATTAATGTATTATTGGCTTCAATTTGCAATTAAAATTATTATTCTATCTTAATTAAAAGTAGAGTTATCACCGGTGGCGTAAGATACCAATTAATGTAATTAACCGTTAATTAAACAAGAAATATTGATTTTTTTGAAATTTTTTTTATGCAATTATTTTAGTTTAGTTATGTTTTCAATGTGTGCAAAATTTTATCTGTCTAGATTGATAATTAAAAAAAAAAAGTTCCAATGTATACTGCCCCCTACTTGGAATTTAAGGGTGTGATTCGTATTAATACAGTCAGTAGATATATGGTTAGCGACGAATTTGTGAATACCACTTACACCTCCATTTTTGAATAAAGATGTTAACTTTAAGGTTTTTTTTTTAATTCGTATTTCGTGAACTTTTATTGGGAATGTCAGGGACTCTATAAAACCTCTACCATATGTACCTTAACTCTATCAAAGGGGAAGTTGCAATAATTCTTTTGCAAATATCAGTCCTTTCAACTACACCTCGAATGATATCGTTCAGAGTACTTAACCCCTTCAGTCCCAGTGATGCCATTTGGCATCATCACTTTCAATATTTTTTTCAAAATTTTTGTGTACCGTCATGACATCCAAACCCACATCATTCGATTCTTCACCCTTTGTTCTATCAGACAATATTTTACATTAATCTCAATAGAAGTCAGAACTACTATTTTTTTTTATTTAGAAAATAGACAACAAGCGTTCCTCCTGATTTTTGTTAAGTTCACTTCAGTTCCACATATTTAAAACACAATTTAAACTGTTTCGGTTAAAATAATTACTAAATTTTTTTTTCATAATATGGTCAGATACCTTAAAATATATAACTCGAAGTGTTTTTAGGTAATATATATATATTTATTTTGTTGTTTTCCACAGTTACAAAATTTTGGCATTGTTTCAAAAACCATATGAAAAATTTAAATCATTTTTTTTCTTATGGAGTTCGTATATTTGACCTAAAATAAGCTTATTTTGTGAATATCAGATGTTTCTGTAGTGTAGTAAATTTTTGGGACTGAAAGGGTTAAGAATTTAATTTAATTAGGCGAAATTCGACTTTAAAGTAGTAAGCAATTCATTAATTCAGTTAAACACGCTTACAATCATTTTGTTATACAGTATGTCGCCAGGCTAGAGCTATTTTCTCCCATTGGACAAGCTTCGATGCGATACAGCTGTTGAAACTAGGAAATGTGTTGGTAGGTAGACATATATTTTCAGGCTTGTGTGCTTGGTTCCAAGAACCCGCTTATAAACCATTTTCAAGTAGAACACAAGACACACACATTCACAAATGACAGATGCTGCCATCTGTCACCACCTCCACAATTTAGACATGTCCCTGAAGGCGGAAATGTGTTTTAAATGAGCTTTGAACGGAAAATGTACTTCTTGGAAAAAAACAAGGTGATCTATGTTCCTGTTATTTTCGTTCTAATGGTATATTAGCTTAAATAGCTATTACCACTGAAATATTTATAAAACTGAAGAGTACAGGGAAAGAACCACGTTATTTCGTAGAAGGCTTTTCCTCTTTGGGGATGATAGCGAGAAATCACCGAAACTGGTGTAAATAAACTGGTTACTCGCTTTGTTTATCTTTCGCGGAACTGAAAGAGCTAAAGAAAATGACTAACATATGTTTATAGCTTCTCTTATAATTTAAAGATTTACAAGTATGATTAATGAATACAGTTAATAATTATAAAGAAATCATCTGATCTAGTTGTTGTTTGGTTTATACTGGTTAACATCGAAATACGAAATTCCCTTTAAACAGGTTGCACTTTTTTTAAGCATTTAATATAACAAAACAGAAAATTATACATTTGAATATTTACACTGGGCAAATATTAGACCTTATTTACGTGTTTTATTATTGTTTAAGAATTTAATTAATGTAGATGTCGATTCAGTTCCAACATATATCTTTTGAGTGAAGTTCAAAGATGCTCCCATAATTTTTTTTGAATCACTGGAAAGGATAGTTTTATAACTAATTATTTAATTTTATAACTAAATCTTCTAAAATTTATCCCGAACTTGTCCTCTTTTTTAGGGTACGTCGATTTAAAAAGACCGTCTTTATCCTCAAATAGTTTTACATGGAGTTACAGCCCACAATTAATAGACGGTCCAGCAAATTTCACAACAGTATCAACCCCCTGACCAGATGTGTTTACACCCGAGAAGATTGTGAGGTAGCATCACTAACAATTCTGGGTGACAGCTGCCGCCCACGCCTTTATCGGGGCCACTGAAACTGGACGATTCCATTTGGAATTTTTCTTACCAAGTTTATGTTTTAACAATCAATACATTTAGAAATGAAAAAAGGCATTATTTTTATGACACTATATTATATCCATAGAGATCTTAATAAAAGTATTAGAGTGGAGATCACGTGACCTATCTATGCTAACGACGGGACGAGCCTGGGGGCCGCCATCTTGAGTCCGAGACCAACTTTTTTAAGTCGAAATTGCTTAGAAAATAATAAATTTAATTCTAAAATATTAAAAAATACTAGCTGCATTTTGGAATATTTTTAGTGTCTTTAAAAGAACTTTTAACGCTTTTCTAGTATTTTTATAATATTTATTTTGTAATTTTAGAATTAAATTTTATTTTTCACGTATTCTTCTTCTTAATGTGACGGCGATGGCTGCAAGTTGCCAGTGTCACCATCACATAAAGAAAAAGAATGCTAGGCAAAAAGTAAGATTTAATTCTAAAATTACAAAATAAATATTATAAAAATACTAGAAAAGCGTTAAAAGTTCTTTTAAAGTCACTAAAAATATTCCAAAATGCAGCTAGTATTTTAATGGTATTTTTTTAATATTTTAGAATTAAATTTATTTTTTTCTAAGCGTTTTCCACTTAAAAAAGTTGGTCTCGGACTCAAGATGGCGGCCCCCAGGCTCGTCCCGTCGTTAGCATAGATAGGTCACGTGATCTCCGCTCTAATACTTTTATTAAGATCTCTATGATTATATCATTGTTGCCAATAAAATTTCCTTATATGTGCTACCATATGTAATTGTTAGTTTAAAAATAAAGTTTATAAAGGTAAAATTATGAAAACATGATCAAGGCTTCCCAGGATCACTAGCCTCGGTTTCCTCGGAGTCCGTCAACAGATTTAAGTGGTCGGACAAGTGCGGTGTATGACGTCATACAAACTACTTTGCCGAACAACTCAAACGACCGCCAGATTGCGTTAACGTTGAGTTCGTTGGGGAAATCCTGATGACAACGTTTTTTGCTGTTGTGTGTTGCGTGGTGTGCTTGCCAAAAATTACAAGTTTGAGGAAATGACGGAAGGCGAGAGTTGTTTTACGCTTGCCGAGGAAGAAATGCTAATTGATTTTGTGAGAAATCACGAAAAACCTAAATTTTCAATTTTTGACATGCAAAGATGAAAACCAAAACAACAGCAGAGTTTAGTTAAGTGAGTTCGCTAGGTTTCCAGTTTCGTGTCAACGTAACGTTCCGATGAAGCGGTGGCCGGTAGAGTGACGTCATCCACGTATAATAGCGGTCGCATTTTTCTGGCGACAGACTCCGAGGAAATCAAGGCTTTACGCAGAAACAAAACGCAGACTCAGGCGAGGTCACCCAATACAAGCGTCACCACAAAGATTTTATAGCCAGTGAAAAGCGCAAATTCTACTAAACTGTATCCATGTATACCGACTTATGTTGGTGTTGAATGACATATTTTAGTTCTCCGAACAAAGCCTTTATACGGGAATTATCGTTACGTATCTGCCAGTAATAAAAAGCTTATTGTGCGAATGTTGAACTTATACTGAATCGAAATGCTATTATGATGCTGCGTATTGAAGTTTTCGGAATCACCAACATTTCGGATCTTTTCGGAAGAGAGATCGTTTTGAATTTTCTTAGTACAAGTTTATGCCGCACCTTGTGAGTTCTTATTTAAAAAAAAAACACTTTTAACTTGAGTTTTGAGCTTTGGTCATTAAACTGTATATTTTGCAATATTCAAGTGAAATATATTTTTTTAAATACACATACCTCAATCTCAAGAAAAGCTAATCAGCATACGTTTTATTTCATTTACATTAAATATGTAAAAATAAGGTTCAAAATTCCTTATTCTCAATTTGAATACTCGAAAGCCTGAAATGTAAACTAAATTACATAGGAATTGCCCATACAATTATAATTATAATTCAGTAACTTTAAATGTTTCGAACATATTTTATATCTTATTTTCTCTTTAAAAACTGCTTTTTTATTCAATTTCACAGAACTTGAAAGCACACTAAATACGATCAGACACTTTAAAAAAAAAAATACTTTCTACTTTCATTTCAGATGCTTACTTTCAATCAAGATTGACGTTTGACTCGATTTTTCCCAGGTTTTTAGCTTTTTTTCTTCTTTATTAGTGTCATTGTATTTTCGAAAATGATTCAATCGATTCGGAACAGCATCCGCGAGTTTTTCTTGATGGGAGATTTATGTAGCATGTAGTAAAAAAAAGAAAATACATTCTTCTACAAAAAAAAATCGTTTGAAATCTTGAATTTCGCTTAGATTTCAGGTTATTTTTTTCAAGATAACACACAAACATAGGATCTATAATTTCCCATTTGGAGAACGTCGAGCCCAAACCATATGGGCCCTAAAAAGAAACGACCCCTTTATTTTTAATCATGCTACATCGACTTTCTTGGACTTCGCCACATAAAACCATTTACAAGGATGCCTTACTCACAGTTACCTCGATTTTTTTTTAAATAGGGAAAAAGTTATTTTTTGTGACAGAATGAATTTAAATAACAATAAAATTCATTTGATATTAAAAGTATATTTTTATTATAAAATAATTAAATATTAAATTAACACATGTCCTAGAGGACATCTTTCGAAGCTTTGTATAGGTAACCAATAATAATTTTTAAGGTTTGTCCACACTGCTCTATGTTGATCTACGAGATTTCATTTGTTTGATAAAAAATATTAAATGAGAATCACAAGGGTTGGTGTAGAACAACCTATAAAGTTGATAGGCTTTACCAATATAAGTCAAATTTTCTTGAAAAGAGTCCTCGAGTTCGCAGTGTTAAGTATTATTTGGATAAAGTAAGTATGATACAAATAAAAATTTATTCACTTAAGTAAATTTATGAACAATGTACGGACATTTTTTAAAACTTATTCATATTGTGAATGATTATCTGTTCGATATATTTTTAAGTAGTTGAATATCGTAAATATGTGTACGTCGGATAAAATTCAAACAAAGAAAGGACGACACGAACACAAAGATTAAAAACAACATTTATTGACAAACACAAACATCCATGCCCTACCGGGATTCGAGACTAAACTCAGAAGCTCCAAATGCTAGCTCCCTAACCGTTGTGCTGACGGTTCGACTCAATGTGTCTGTAAACTCAACGAAGCATAAATTATAAATTATTTTGAGAGCTTAAATTTCCCCACCTGAATATCTTCCCGTTGATTAAACCAAACTAAAATGTTTATGAAATTGTCGAAGTATTAAAATTTTTGCCAATTAAATTTCGTCACACATTTCAAACTGCTTTGGAATGCATATCAAATTTTGAAAATGTTATTAATTATTGAAACTGTGTAAATTATCAATTTAATTTATCAATTAAATTAAGATTAAATTAAGTAATTTAATTAAATTGAATCTTTTTAAGTCATTCAATATATTGGCCTAAGAAATATTTAAAATGTGTGCATTGTGTTTCAATATTTTTTATTTTAGAAATTTTATATGAATTATTAATAATATTAGTCTGAAAAAAAGACATTTTTGCTAATAATTGAATAACTATCAACACCTTTTTTTTAAAATTATTTATAACAAGTAATTTATACAATGCAAAGAAAACATATAAACGAAGTCGTGAAAAATTTGTTTTCTTCTATATTAATAGTTAATTAAAGTAAGTACTAAAATAATTCTTGTACATAAAAAACCCTACAGATTTGAACACTATTCTAATAATATCCCCCCACCCAGAAAAAAAAATGTACCAAAGGATAACCAAAAAATTTATCCTATCTAAAACGGAAATTAAATCTAACAGCTAAAGTTTGTATAAGTTCTTTCTAATACATCATCCTTAAACACTTATATTTACCTAAGGCGTAATCCAATTTGAATAGCTAACTTTTAAAAGAGGTTAAGTTCATTGACGATATTCCCAGTAGCCCTCTTCCTTTGAGCATCTTCGTGAAATAAAAAATGTATATGGAAGTAGTTCTGGCGGACTAGATGCTTTCTTACATTTTACGATTCATTTAAGGCGAAGGCCCAGGGATGTTTTTTTCTGTGCAAGGAACCTGCTTTATTGTTTGGCGTCTAAGGGGGAACTTTTAAAAACGTTTAAGGATGTATTTAACGTAAATTCCTTTTAGCAAAAGTTGTTTGGAGTTGAGTATTTTTGCTATTAAATTATTTGTCATTTCTTATAAAAACACATAAAGTTTATTTTTAATTATTTACAGAGTGCGTATGGATTGCTATAACGTCACATTATTTTGGCTATGGCACTATAGGCAGCTTTTAGATTTCCATGAAAGTATATAAGAAACTAAATAATAGTAAAATATGTTTATTAAGCAAAATGAAAACTAGCTATTCCCCATAGAAACGAGATATCGATTTTGTCTGATAGCGGAAGTGCTATTCAGCATCTGTGCGACTGGCCAAATGTGAGAGACAATGTCGGAGTGTCCGTACTTAACAATTTAAAACGGCTGTCCTTTACGCATCAGATTCATTTGCAGTGGATTCCTTCCCACGTAGATGTTGAGGGAAATGAGATCGTCGACACTTTGGCAAAGGCTGGTGCTGGCGAGGCCTCTGTTCCATCAACGCCTCTCACCTTCTCGGAGATTCACTTTAAGATTAAAGATTTGTGAATAGGACCACTTGGGATTGTTCCCCCAGTTCACCCCTGGTTTTGGAGGGCTTCAGTAAGGAAATATTGGATATTCGCTATGATGAGGAGAGCGGATTTACGCTACTTTTTGCAAACGTCTTTTGCCCTCTAGTATTACTTATAATTCCAAGCGTTGTTTTATCTTGTTGTTAGTTTATTGTGAGCTTGCATTATTTCTACCTAATGAAAAAGTTATTAGCACTTTTATATCCGTGCGTTAATGACTACATGCCGCAACAGAAACCAATGTAAATTGGGTAGATTAATACTAAATAGAACAATTTACGCATGAGAAATTCACAAAAATCCAAAACTTTCGATTCAGCATAAAATTTAATTAGCTCATCATCTGAGTTCTATGATAAACCATTACAGTAATTTACCTTACATTTACAAAATGAAACCAAAGTACGCGCGGAAAAAAAAGAAATAAAATGTTTCTCAGATTGTCAAGCTAATTTCATTGTTTCTGGAAGATTAACGAGTCGAAAGACAATTAAAAGCTTAAATGTATCAGATGTCGGATAATTTGAAAATAATTCAAAAAAATAATTCGAAAAAATATTTCGAAAAATCGACCGTAGTCAACTGTCTAAAATACAATAAATAAAGGTCATAGGGTGGACAGGCCCCAGTGAATGAACATTTGGAAAATACAATAAAAAAAAAAGGATTGGAAATCATTCCACTAGATGGATTGACAACTCTGACTTCCTCCCATCTATTAGGAAGCTGTCTGACAAACGGTTGGTTGTCCTGGTCATTATGTCCCGGTGTTTATTCACTGGCGAACGCAGCTCTTTAAACGTTCATCAACTGGTTAGTCTACTCTATAAGTCAAAGTTCTGAAAACTGACTTGAACCGAAGAGATGGTTGGTTAGTAGACATATATTTTTAGATTTGTTTGCTACGTCAGAGACCCGCTTATAAATCTTCGTCCAGTAAGACAGACACAACACACACATACAAAGTGACAGATGCTGCCATCTATCGCCACCTCCGAAATCTGGACATGTCAGCAAAGGGGAGGGACAGTCTCCAGAGACCTGTACCGTAGGAAACTGGGCCATGACCGCCCAAAGGACTTTCGGACCCACATATTTAACGAGCACATACTCCGCATACACTCGGTGAGTCTTCAGAGGCTAATGGAAATAATTCACAAATTATTTTCAAAGAAATTTTCTTTTGCACCAATTTCTCTCCTTTTAAGCATTACGTCGTCATGAACACGCCCTTGAAAATTAACTTGATTTACCCTTATGTAATCTTCTAGCAAGTAGCCTAACTAGCTCGATTAGTCATGTTTGATTCATATAGTTTTGTTTAGTTTAGTTTGAATTATCGTAGTACCCGATTTTATTCACGTAAGTTAGACAGTCGTTGGCCGACAGATAGTTGGCCGATCGATAGATGGTATATACCAAATATATAGTATTAGTATTCACAAAAGAACGAGAAGTCAAATGAAAATCGAAATTGCTGTAAAAAAAAGCATGTAAGTCACAGAGATAAAAGAAACTTTTACCAGCACTTCAACAATAGCCCAATTCGATAACAATTGAAGTCTGCGAAATGCCATAACGATACGATATATCGATATTGTGTCGTCGCTTTCATTTCTCCAAACGGCAAATTGCTAGAAAAAATTATTCCGATTGTGATAAATCGATATATCGAAAGAGGTTTCTCTGGCTCTAAAAGTCCATGCTAATGATGAAGGCGGGAAAAATGAGTGTTCTGCTTTAATCCCATTGCATACAGCTTCCTTTAAATGGAGCACTTAAGCCTGATTGAAATGTGAAAAAACTTTTTTTATAAATTATGAAAAAATATTCTTTGGAAAGTAATATTGAAAACTGACAAGTACTTTCTTTAAGGGTTTGCTTGATAAAGTCGCAAAATATCTGCAATTTATCTGATTGCATATTGTTCCTTGAATCAAGTCGAATTGTTTCTCATGAGCATTTTTGAATGGGTGATATTTTATGGTATTGTTAAGTTGCATGTCGCATATTTCACTTAATATTGTTTTAATTCAAGCGAATGAAAAAATGGAAAGTATGTATTATCATCGGGATGATTTCTATGTTGACCCCGCCAATCCAAATTCTGTTCTAACTGGTTAATTTTTAAAAACTATTTATTTTGTAAGAAAAATACGACATCGAAGACTTATTTTTTAAACTTTATGTACGTCCATCTGTCCTTCTTAAGGGGGTATATGTTACACTTTTAATATTTCGATTCTAAAAATTCTTTTTTGGATTGAAAGGTATTACATCATAGACCTAGCTTTTACACTTTGCGCCCGCCTGTCTGTCTTTACGATTTCGGTCATTTGTCCTTCTAATCTTTTACGAAGGTATGTTACGACATCAGATATAACAGTCCAACTTTAACACTATGTCCAAAGACATTTTTTTAAAAATTTGCTGGAAGCAATGGAATGATTTTCATATTGTGCTCATTATAGGTCTATGTGTGTTTTTAAATGAGATATAAGTAAACAAATAATAGGAGTTTATCTGGATGGATATTTAATGGATTTTTAAGCATAAAAATTTTCTTATTATTTTTTTGAAATCATTAAGCATTACTTTGACACTATGTAAGTTCTAAAAAAAATTGTGTTTCAAACAAATTTCTTAACACTGTTTATTTTTTTATTAATATTTCTTTAATTCAATATTTTTACAAATATTTCGTTGAAAAATATTAATTACCATTGGCGATTAAAAAATCAGTGAGTTTTAAATTATAAAAAAAAAAATAAAATAAAAACATAAATCTTACGTTATTATACGAGACTGGCAGTAAGTGGGAATTCGCACCCCCGCACTCCTGAGAAGGCTGAATCCTCAGGCGGATGCCTTAAACACTCGGCCACGGACGGGCCTAACTAAACGAATCTTATATGAAGAGTACAGGGGAAAAAAACGATTGATTTTGTAGAGAAGTTTCCTTAGCAGGCCCATTTGGCGATGATAGCGAGTGATCACCTAAACTTGTGAAAGGAAACCAGTTCCTACCATAGAGATAATAGTTAAAGTAATAGAGTTGCAGATCACGTGACCTCCAATTAGAGTGGCTCCATAAATAGTAAGTACTATAAGAGTGGAGACACCTTGCTTTCCTGCCGATTACGTGAGGGTAAGCATCTGCAATCTCATTGGGCGTGCTCCACTTCCGGAGTCGAAGGAGTAAACTTTTTCGACCACTGTATTTTTTCTCCATAGCGCGTTCATAGAAATTGTGAGTGTTACGATAATCTGCTTAATCTGTAAAATTTTATGTATGTTTTTCTCAACTTTTATATTGTATAATTGGAATAGAGAATTGTCCGAGCTACATTTTGCACCAAGTTTTTTTTTATTTGTATTTAACAAGTTTTAAGGTGTGTAATTTAAGTTTTTTTTTTTTTTAAATTGTTCCAACTTGCATTGTCTATTTTATCAAGTTTTCGTTAATAATATTCCTAATAATCGTAATTATAAGTGCTGTTTATTAAAGTGTTATATTCAATGAATGACTATGAATTCGTAAAAGCAAAAAAATATTTGTTATTTTAAGTGGTATAGGCAATTTTTGGAATTTGCGTGCAGAGGATATTTGGCCACGTTTTGGCGCTAGTTGGCTTCACCATGTTGGTGCTTTTCTAAAATGTAAACAAATGAAAGTCTGTACGGCATGGAGTGTAATTCGGGAATGTACTATTTTTGTATTTCAAAACTTATTTAATGCATTTTATTGTAAGTAAAGGTTCAAAGAAAAGTTAAGGTTGTACCTAAAACCTATTTTAATTAATACATAAATATTAATACTCTTTTTGTTATAAATGTTTTCATTAAAGATTTTTATACTTAAAATTGTATCTGTACCTCTACAACTTATGATATAATAATTCAATAATCAATTAAATTTATTTTTAAGTATAATTTGTTTGCAATATAAAAAAAGTTCATTAGATTAATTGAAAAAGGTACTAATTTGTATTAAAGAAAATATTAATACCCCAAACTTTAGGCATCAATTCAGTGCTCAATGCATGGTGTTACAATAAAATTTTAAAAATTTAAATTATTTAAATTCCAAAGCAGTTATTTTTTTCTGTATTTTTCCCTTAATTATGAGTATTAAAGATACATATATATTTTTTCGGGATGAAAAAAAAATCACGCATTATAGGATTAATAATAACATCCATGTGTCTTTTTTTCCTGTAAGATACAACATAAAAAGTAACATATAATGCGATACTTTTAAAGGTGAGTTCATTATTAAGTGCTTGATAGCCTTTACAGTAGCCCTTGTTAATTCTAAAATCATAAATTTGGATATTATGTTGTTCTAAAAAGTAATTTAAAGTGCACTTGACTACATAAGGAAATTCACAAATATATAAGGAACTCCTGAAAAATAAATTATTTAGCCTGGAAGCACCTATTTTTCTACTTCATAAATTCCATGCAAAAACTTTTTAAAATTGAAAGAATTATTTACTTTATAGTGATTATTCTTCTCAATACAGTTTTTAAATATATTAAAATAAACCTTTAAAAGTATCGTAATTTGTTTTAGATGTTGCCGTTTTTTTTATTGTTAAAATCAGATATCTCCAAAAATCGTATATGGATGTAAAGTGGAGTTTTAAATTAAGAGAAAATGTATAAATACAAATTATATTGAAAATCTAAAGTTTTTCAAACTGTTTTGTTAGAAACAAAATAAAAAAATCAGTGTTATACTCAACAAAATTTTCTTTAAAAAAAAGCGCTAAGCTTTATCTTTAAGTTGAAATCGAATGCTGTCCAAAAGTATCCGATACAAAATTCCCCCATCAGGAACCCCGAGCGAATATAACTTCAGTTTCGGTTTAGCTTTGGCGCCGTTAAAAGCGATAACGATTCCAGGTTGGCACGAACCGTTGAAGAGCGTGGAGAGCCGGGGGTCACTCCCCAGGGGCACCACTTTTGTATACTTGTACTAAGTACAAGTTCGTTCTCTTATTTAGGCTCTCTACCTCCAATGCTAACGACGGGACGCGCAAGTAGCTCCCAGAAGAGCCCCAATGAAGCCAGTGTTGTGGGTCATGTGATATGCCACTAAATTACTTTAAATACTGTCTATGTGGTTCCTAGCTACCAAGATTCAGCCGATTGACGATCCCGGCACTTGGACAAAGCGAAGAAGAAAGAGAGAACCCGGTTTTCTGCTGCCAATGTCCGCCAAGTAGACAATTGCCGGACTTCCGCCTAATAAATCAATCGGTTCTTCCTGTGTACTCTTCATATAAAAAGACGTGTAAACAAATTTTATTGTTGCCATTGCACAGTTTTATTTTTATTATTTGATTTACATTGATTATTTTCAAGAAAACAATAACACTTTTACAAGCTAATACTTTTACAAATTTGCAATCGCAACAATCATGAGCAAAAGTAAAACCAAAGATACATTATGTTGAAATGTATAACTAACGCATAATGTCTTGAGACTTGTCTTAATCATTTTCAATACATTATGATACGAAACATCAATATCAATAATAAATTCCGAAAAGGAATTCGTATTACTTAAAATAAATTACTTGACAAATACAGTGGAAAACTTCCCCTAGTTCAAAATTTCAAACAATCCTTCATCATTAAGTTAAGATTGAGTATCGGGGATATCTTTCTAATTTAAAGTGCCAAAAGGCAACGGGAAATCCCGGCGTTGATTGGTTGTCTGTGTCACGTGGCTGCATCGAAGTGATACGTCATCAATTCAATTAGGCGTGTTACGAAATGGGCAATCTGGTTAAATTGCTAGTCTGAATATTTTATGTAGAACTGTGTTGGGAAGGTTGTGCTTCAAAATATTAATTCAATGTGTGGTATATGCATCACTTTTAAACGTACTGTGCAATAAGGATAAGGTACGTACTGTGCAATAAGGCAGGATAAAGTTTTTCGAAAGAATTTGAAAATGCAATTTGTACTTATTTATCTGAGAAAGTTGTTTATATAAAAGATAGTTGATAGTTTAAATTTAAAAAAAATATAAGTTACATGATAACTTTCAAATAAATAAAAAATTATTTTTATAATACATTTGTTTATTTCATAGGGCTAAGTAAGTAACTGAAACGCAATTATTGCAGATATTTCAGTGTCAATATATCAAATATCCTAGGTTTTCACAGAATAATAAAATGGCTAATATTTTAAAGGCACAACAGTATATCTAAGTAGTATTACGTGACTGTTTTAACTTGTGACAAATTGTGATTATTCAAAGTTGTACTATTTGAAAGAAATTTGCTTCATAGTTTTATGTTTAACGCAAATTTAATCCCAAATGCAGCCATTTTAAAAATTGAGCAATATGTTTACAGATTTCAATCGCTGAAAATCATTTTTTAACCAATGATATCATAGGATTATTTTGTTCTAAGTGCATGCAAAATAATCTCTTGGACAATCTTAAAAAGACTTGACTCATATCAATACCAATATATTTGACTATAATATATGTTTCGATAGTTTAAAAAACACAACCAAAGAATTATAAATATTTTGAAGCATCCACAGTAAAGGAAAGTATTAGAGAACCATGCGTAAATGGTACATTTTGAAAGTTTATGCTTCATATAATGTGATTTTGGAATATGTCTGGATGCATTCAAATGCATTGAAACAAGAAGAAGCCTAGTAAAATATTCATCCGCAATATTGCTCAGTTCCGGAAAACAATAAATAAATAATTCAATACTTCTCTAGAAAATAGGTTTCATCATTCCCTTACACTTTTCCTGGAATTTACCAAATATTTTTATATTTTTTAGAAAATTCTTATTCTGCATTGAATATGTTTGATCAAATCAATACCAGAAATACATACACTTATAAAAAAAAATAAAAAAAATATTCTTTCGCATACAGAAAAAAAAGTACTTTGTATGTTTGAATTTTTTTGTTTAAAATATATTGTAGACATATCAAATTATTTTACACGTTAAAAGTTCGAAAATATCGTTAAAGCCATTTAGTAATAAACACATGGTATATTGTTTAAAATATCACCACATAAAAATGTAAAAAAAAATTGAAAAAAAAAAAATGAAATGATCCATAGAAATATAAAATTCGTTTAATGCTTCACTTGATGAACAAATAATTTTTAAATAATAATACACAATAGGTATCAGCTTATTAGAAATCGTTCCTTTCTTGTATTTTTATATCAAAATGTAAGGTAAAACCATATTATCTCAAATTTAAAAATTAAAAGAAATAAAAACGCGTTAAACTACAAGCTAGGAAATGGATTAATTAAGTAAGAATTTATTGGCAACTATTCAAAGAGGCACAACAATTTCATTTTAGATGTAAAATTTTATCCTTTAAAGACCAAATTTAAGTCTTGGAACTTAAGATGAAGAGACACACAAAGAAGGACGACACAAACACATAGATAAATAACAACATTTATTGACAAACACAAACATCCATGCCTTTACCGGGATTTGGACCCGAGCCCAGCAGCTCCAAAGGCTAGTACACTAACCATTGCGCCAGTGGACCAGCACCTTGTTTGCCGTAAAATTGGTTGACACATCAAGCTTAGCTTCAAGTGTTACGTTACACCATACATTTGGTGGACCGTTTACTCCATATAATCGGTGGTAGCTCGTACTGGCAGCGGTTTTTATTTAACTAATTTTTTTAAATTTTTACACATAAAAAAAACACCTTACAATAAAATGATATTTTAAAAAGTTACGGTTGAAATGTGGCATTTTTGAGCCCACTAATGAACAGACACTCTAATTAATTATTTTCTCTGGGGGGATCATAGTTAGCGACAGCAAAAATGACCAATTCTTAGTATTGATTTCGAAAGGCTCTAAATCATTTAAAAATTATGGTACAATAAAAATTTTGTTACCAAATTATAAATTGTATTTTTATTATTATATTTACACCTAAGAATCTTATTTTTAAAAATTATTATTTTTGAAAAAAGACATCTTTTGAAACATACAATTACGAATTTTCAAAAATACAAGTATTTTTTCGGTACACTTTTCTCCAAATCTATTAAATATTTCTAAATAATTTCTTTTGTGTGTTATAAAACCATTTTAGATCTAATTAAGTCACCTACTTTTTTAACCTAAAATAATTTTTTAATTTTGTTTTAAAAGCATTATATTCTACATTCATAAAATTTCCGATTTTCAACGAAGAAAAGTATAGAATTATAAAATATATTTTTTAATTTGTAAAACTAAATTAGGTGACTTAAATGGATCTAAAATGGTTTTATAACACACAAAAAAAATTATTAAAAAATATTCAATAGATTTGGAGAAAAGTGTACCTAAGTGTTGAAAATTATAGTTTTGAGAAAAACGCAAAAAACAAATACAGTCGATCCCGTTTACACGAACTCGAAATGATCACCGAAACATTTCTTGCTAGCCGAATTTCATGTAAATCGTCAGGAATTTTTTTTTTACATTGAGCCAGTGAATAGTTTTCAAATATCAACACAAAAAAAATCATATTTTATAATGCAATACGTAAATAATAGAAGCATACAATTAGTAATTCAAAGGAGGCGTGGCACATTTGTTTATTTTTATAATTTTAATTTTTTACAAGAAATAATTAACCGATCGAAACAAAATTGGTCTTATTCGATAGATTAGGATTCCATCTATCAGAAAATACTGGTTTCAAAAATTCGATTTTTTGGTTTTTGTTAACTATGATCCCCCCTTAAAAAATAATTGTATGTTAATATATCGATAAAAAGCGTTTCCACCATTTTTATATGGTATCCAAATTTGTACAGTGTATTGAAGCAAAAGAATTTATAAGTTAACTACAAAAAACTCATATTTTTGCTGACTCTCCTTTTTACTAGTATAATAAAATATACTAAATACATTCTATCGTTATTATCAATGAAAACAGTTAAAATTTAGGTATTGAAAATTAAAAAAATATCTTCTATTTTTAATCAAAAATGTTAACCGTTAATCAAAGAAGAAAATTGCCAGAGCACAAAAAGAAGCATTTTTTTTAAACGAGTTGAAAATAAATGTAATTGTTCAAAAATTAAGAATTGGATATTTTAAGTGTCAATTTTTTATACTAATTCCTATGAATACAAAATAATTGTTCAAGTATCAATTTCCTAAGACAAATATTTTTTTGCCGAGAGGCTTAGTTATATTTTTTCCCAAGTCATACCACTGGCTGAACTTTTCTGCTTTTTATCACATACTCGGCTGGGTTTCATCGGAATTTTTCTGGTAAATATTTGGAAAGGCAATATTAAGAATTTCGGAGTTTTATATTAGATTTGCAGTCTGATAAACACGTATGTTCATTAAAATCAAATGAATTCTGACTATGAAATGAATCGAAAACAATATATTAGAGATTCAATATAAATCCAGAAAGTTTGTTTTTTATAAATTGAATGTACCTTCACTGCTATTAAATTTCTCTAAAATAAGAAGTTATTTGGTTTAAAAGTTTTTTATAGCTTAAAATATTTATCCTTGACACTTTGCCAAAACTTAAAATTAAAATTAGTAATAAGAAGTAGAGTACAAATATGAAGTTAAATTCCAATAATACTTTCTTCAACAAATTCAATTTGATATTATAAATTTATTAAACCTAGTGTAGAAAATATAGTTGCATTCTAAGTGCTACTTTTTATATTTTGTTGCATCCATGGGCACGAGAACAACAACTCAAAGAAAGTAATTTGCATTCACACATAATTAGAAAGAATCTTCCTATACTTATTACGCGCATTATTTTTACAATAGAGTCGTCAATGAGTGGAATGCTTTACCAGAATATGTTGTGTATTCGAAGAGAGTGGAAGATAAGAAGAATCTCGATAAATACTGGAAACTGGTAAGGAACTGGACATATTTTGGACCAACCTCACTGTAAAAAATTTCCTTAACTTTCCGTATCTTTACCAGGAACTCTCCTGGCTTTTTCAAGTATTCATCGCTTCGTGATAAGTTCCTGGGATTTTCATGTTTTCCCTTTCAAATCTGGCAATGATTGCTATGAACCGCCGCCTCGCTCAAAATCAGTTGTTTGTAACGTTGTTGGTATAACAAAGTTCATGAAAGGCCCATCCGAGTGGTCCGTGGCCGAGTGGTTAAAGGCATCCGCCGCAGTATTCAGCATACTCAAGAGTGCGTGGGTTCGAATCCCTCCTGCTGCCAGTCATCCTATAAATCGGATAACTGTACTGGGGAAGAGTCGGTTCCAGGTATTTTTTTAGAAAGGTTCCTGGTATTTTCCAGAAAGGTTCCGGTTATTTTCCAGAAAAGTTACTGGCTCTAAGTGGGATTGTTTCCATGTTTTTGGGAAAGGTTACTGATATATTCCAGGAACATTACTGGTAAAAATTGGGCAGCTCAGCTGCCCATTATTTCCCAGTAACGTTCCTGAATTTTTTTTACAGTGCTTGCTGGGCCTCTGGCCTGTTGTTGGTCGACATTTTTGTATTTGTATTAAATTACAATTCTGCAAATTCTAATTACTTTCAAAAAGGATATTTAATCGTCATTATGAACATCCATTATCCAATAAGTGACTGTCATTGCTCTCAAGGAAAATAGTTTATGCTTGCCCGAAATTTTGTAAATTATTTACTATATTAGAATATAGTTTAAAATAGGTTTAGTACAATGGCTGCATTGTATTGGCAGTATTGAATTTAAATAAGCAATAAAATTGATGAAAATTAAAGAAAACGTTCTATTGCGAAAAAGGGAATTCCCAAAAAAAATATATATATATATTTTATATAAACATTATTAGAATTTTAAAAGTAGAAAATTGTAGTAGAAAAAAAAACTTTTATTGCGATTAACTAACCTATGCGTGAAGTTGTTATTTACTATTCCTCAAGTGCACTTGAAAATGTGTTGTGTAACGTTGCTCCGGAAAACTGGCAGGGGTAGGATAGGGTAGGTACCTTTATATCCCGGCGCTTGGTAAGAGAGTTGTGCTTGGTTGTGTACTTGTTAACCCTTTCAGTCCCAGTGATGCCATTTGGCATCATCACTTTCAATATTTTTTTCAAAATGTTTATGTCCCGCTATGACATCCAAACACACATCATTCGATTCTTCACACTTTGTTCTATCAGACAAAATTTTACTTTAATTTCAATAGAAGTCAGAACTACTATTTTTTTTATTTAGAAAATAGTCAACAAGCGTTTCTCCTGATTTTTGATAAGTTCACTTCAGTTCCACATATTTCAAACACAATTTAAACTATTTCGGTTAAAATAATTAATAATTTTTTTTAATAATATGGTTAGATACCTTAAAATGTATAACTCGAAGTGTTTTTAGGTAATATATATATTTTTATTTTGTTGTTTTCCACAGTTAGAGAATTTTGGCATTGTTTCAAAAACCATATAAAAATTTAAATGGATTTTTTTTCTTATGGAATTCGTATATTTGACCTAAAATAAGCTTATTTTGTGAATATCAGATGTTTCTGTAGTGTAGTAAATTTTTGGGACTGAAAGGGTTAAGAGAACCGCTTATAAACTGTCGTCAAGTAAGACAAACACATAATTTTCTTTCTTTTCTTCTTTTTTTTTGTACTGTCACATGTCACAGCGAAAGGAAGTAAACCCAGTGCGAATTAGGGAATCCAACCCGCACCGGTTACAGCTTTTAGCGTCTTTTACCTTTAGCCGTCAGCTTTAGTAGTAATACAGCTTTAGCCATCTACCGCCGATTCTACGTGGTAAACTACTTTATCTACCTCTAGTATTTGTACTTGCAATTTGGTCCTTTTTTAATTGCATTTGGCTTGCAGATAATAATGCGATGATAACAGAAACGTCAGTCATCGACAAACTTGATTGCCTCTTGTGTTAAGTTAGGTTAGGTTTGTTTTGAATTATCGTCGTACTAGAGCTACACAAGGGCTATTGGCGACGGACGTCGTATTTTAGAACTACAGTCAAGTGACGAGCCAACACCTGAATAGGCAACCAACGCAACCGTTAAGGGCGACATCGTACGCAGCTTTAGGACTTTGAAGGATATTTTACGTGCACTCCCTTACACGGGATATTATTCGTCGGCCATTTTTTTTTTACCTCGTGTCTACTATTACATATATATGATAAAAGTAACATCTTATACCTAAAAGTAAAACAAAACTTACATTTATTGCATTTCGACAACGATCATAATTTAATTCAAATTCCCGATTCCCTTAATTCATTATTTATTATAAGGTATGAAACGTGCAATCGTGCATATCCTAAACATCAATAATCTAATTAACGTCTCCCTAGTTCCTATAATTGACCACATTTCACATCCTAGTCCCGGGTCTAGTTTAATTTGCTCTCGTGACAAATATTTCCGAGTGAAATTCCTGAAAAATTTGGCACGCAAGTAGGATTCTTTTGGAAATTGTTGGAATTGTTACAGTTTTATTTGTTGTATGATATGTATACGGCCGTTATGTTAGCTCACGCTTCAGAATGTATGTAATAATTTAGATACTAATTACAAAATACCATGAAATTGTCTATTAAAAAACTGTTTTACCTTATGAGGAGGGATACGCAATCTGCTTGAAGTGTAATCTTACCTTCACTGCAAGATAATTAAATTTCAAATTTTAAATTAAAATATAATTTCTTTAAATAATTTTGAATTTCTTTTTATCGCTGATACCTGACCAAGATTTAAAATGTTAGTAAAATTACAGAGATTTTTTTTTTTTAATTACGTGTCTAGTCTCAAAGCCAGACAGTTTGGTGACGGTTTTATATGTACCTGTATCCCTCAGAAAATCAATATTCCGGGTAATGTTACTCAATTAAAAGATTGAGGGTGGATCTTCGGGTACTTAAAGAAATAATAATATATATATTGGATATTTCTAATAGGGGATATTTCTATTAAGGGATGCAGTTTCGCCCAGCTAGTATAGTGGTTACGACCCTCTCTTGCCAAGCGAGTAGACCTGGGTTTAAATCCCGGGAAAGACATGGATATTTGTGTCGTCTTGAGAACATGCGGAGAACGTGCTTGTTAAATCTGTGGGTCCGAAAGTCCCGTGGTCGGTCATTGCGCTGTTTACCATGGCTGCAGGTCGTCTGGAGAAATTTGAACCTCCTTTCTATCGACATGCCTAAAATGAGGATGTGGTGCCATCTCTGAGTAGAAGTCAGTCATCCACCCTCTCATGGGTACTCAAATCCTTGTGCCAGCGGATGCTACTGCAACCCTTTTGCTTTCCAGGCTACGGCCCGGAAGCACACGACAACAACAACAACAACAGTGTTAATCACAACAATAATAACCATACACCATAATACTAGAGCCAACACATTTTGCCACCACTTTTTTGGAGAAACATCAAAATTTTAGGTAACGAAACCAAGACTGTATGCAAGAAACATTATAATAAAATGAATATTTAAAGTAGTTAACGTTGTTAAGTGGTCATTTGCCGGCCAGCCCTGCGCAGCGGTTCGGAGCTGCTGGGCTCGTTTTCAAATCCCGGTAAAGGCATGGGTGTTTGTGCTTGTCAATAAATGTTGTTATTTGTCTATGTGTTTGTGTCGTCCTTCTTTGTGTGTCTCTTGTGACTGTCTCTTCTGGCGAGCTGGGTAATGGGCTATAAAGCCTACACTCCCCCTTCTAGAATGCGCAATCATTGTCATTTGTGATCAGCTTTTGTGATTTCTTTTGTCCATAAAAATAGTTGGCTACTATTTAAAAGAAACTGGCTTTCACCAGTTATAGAATATCGCCCGAACGTCACACCAAAATTTTACATTAAATGCTGTGAAATAATATTAAGGCTAATTAAACAATCATAGCTAGTTAAAATAAATATCAAAATTTTATTATAAAAATAATTCTGCTGGAAGCTTTGTTTTACACTTTTATTTAATTTATCATGTGTGCAAATCCAGTGAGACGAATTATTTTTCAATTTCGAAACAGTTTTTTACTATACCTGTACAAAGAAACTAGGTGTGTTCCATTTGATTGATTGCAGTGTATACTGGTTGGTACAGTGTATACTTCTTTTTTTTAGCGCTTTGCTTGAAGGTGATTCATGCCTCAAGAAGTTGCATTATTCAAATCCTCTAATGGATAAACATATATATGCCGAACTAAAAAATTGTTTTTGTAAAAAAAAAGTTAGAAAAAAATATTGAATTGGAGAAAACATCCCTTTTAAAACTCAAAGATAAAATAACTTAGGAGAGATTGGGGCTAGTTTTTCCATGGGGGAAGTTTTTCCACCATGCCTTAATCTAGGAAATGAGCCGTTCAGGTGCGCCAACTGTTCGCTTGGTTTATGGAGCAACACGTCTATGCCACTCACAAGAGCCTTTGTTCAGTTGGTTTTTCAACGTTGAATGAATTTTTAAATTTTTATGCTTGCATTCAAAATTTTAGTATACGTAATTTTATTTAACTTACTGTTTTATGATTGCGTATAACAAAAATGTTGTTTCGATATCTACTTAAATATGTATTTGTTTAAAAAAATAACTTAATCCTCTAATCGTCAAGACACATTTAAGTTAAAATATGGTGATGGGGCAGGTTTTCCAAAATTTCACAGGGCAAGAATTTTAACAATGCCTTGTATATAAAAGGGCTCCAACCTTCATAATATTCCAAAAATTATGCCTTGAAAGTGCACTTGGTTTTCCTGTGCGCTTACATTCCCCATACTTTGAAGGCTCTTTTAAAAAATTATTAGCTACTGTTTTAGACTTACCTATAGACCAGGAAACTCCTAGTGCACCACTCATTCCACATGCTTTCATTCCAAAGATTTTCCCTCGTCTTGCGTTGGACCATTGATTCGGCCTCGGCATCGATTTTTTTATTGGACAAAAAGATACAGCATGCAACAATGCATAAGCCACATAACATGCATAAACAGCAGATTATAAAACAAGTTAAACAATCAAAAGGACAAAACAATGAGAAACAAGATTAAAGAAAAAAAATTCTAGAATAAAAAGAAAACAGTGAGAGTGACGTTTTAAAAGTTCAGGAATGGAATTTTTCTACAAAGCTTTTAAACTCGGTAAAACATTCAGGATGGATAAAGTCTTTAAAGTTTAAAAGCCATGGCCACCCACTAGTAATGAAAAGTTTCACAAACTCACCTCTGGCAGAGTCAAGTAGTGGGAAGCTTAAAGTACATGCTCAACTCTGTACAGGCGTGAGTGAATGCTGGGTTAAATAACTACCATCTAATTCAACGCTTGTAACAAAATTTATTAAACCAAAACATTAACAAGAAGGTTATTATTAAAAGTAAATAATTAAAGTTGCTTAGATTACTGGCACCGCACGCAGGCAGTAAACTTGGTAAAAAGTTACTGTAAAAGAGGAAGATAGTCTGGCGTGCTGTCCTTTTATAAACTGGCTTGAAGTGTGGTGCATGCGTATTGGCATTAACAGTACTTGCGCGCCACCACTGGTGTACATAGGAGAAGAGCGCCGCCACTGCCGATCTCACGAACTTCTAGAATCAGCGCGTCGCCACAGGGGTCCCCCACCAGTCCGAAGGACGATAGTTCAACGATCAACAAAGCGTACGCGCCTTCCAGATCGTGTAGTATAAGACCTCGGTTCTGTGGTGGAAGTATCTGGGACAGTAGAAGTAGAAGCCTTCAGGACCGTCGAAGTGGAAGCCTTCGGGACCGTCGAAGTGGAAGCCTTCGGGACCGTCGAAGTGGAAGCCTTCGGGACCGTCGAAGTGGAAGCCTTCGGGACCGTCGAAGTGGAAGGTGCAGTCGTAGCCTTGCTCGTGTCCTGAGAAGAGTCGTCTTCACAGAGGATGAATGCTGGTTTGAGTCGATCTAGAGACACTGTATCTTGACGCCCGTTGATGTCCAGGGTGAAGAACTTGTCAGATCGGGATATGACCTTGAAGGGACCCTTGTAAGGTTGTTCAAGTGGTCGTCTCACAGCATCTGTCCTGATGAAGACATGCGACGTTCTCAGGAGATCCTTGTGGACGAACGTCTTCTGGGAGGCATGGCAAGTAACAGCAGCTGGGCGCAACTGTCGCATCTGTGAACGCAGACGATGGACGAAATCCGCTTCTGACATCTCTGGAGCCGAGAAAGAGTTGCGGAAGAATTCTCCGGGGAGTTTCAAGGTGGTACCGTAAACCATTTCGGCCACCGAGCCCTGGATGTCGTCCTTCAAGCAGCTGCGGATCCCTAGGAGAACAGTAGGGAGGGTATCCGTCCATCGATCTGTAGCATGGCACTTGATAGCGGCTTTTAGCTGTCGGTGCATTCTCTCCACCAGTCCGTTGCTGATCGGGTGGTAAGAGGTAGTCCGGATTCGGCGTACACCTAAGAGCTTGGAGAGAGAAGAAAACAGGTTAGATTCGAAGTTCGTTCCTCGGTCTGAGGTGATGACATCAGGAACTCCGAAGCGAGCGATCCAGTTAGCGTAAAAGGCTTTTGCTACTGTATCCGCTGTTTGATCCTTCAGTGGAATCGCCTCCGGCCATTTGGTGTACCTGTCCACACATGTGAGGACGTACCGGAACTCTTGTGAGGGCGGCAAAGGACCAACGATGTCAATGTGAATGTGGCTGAAACGAGAGTCTGGAATAGGAAATTCTTTGAACTTTGTCTTGGTGTGACGATTGACTTTCGACTTTTGGCAAGGAATGCAAGTTTTACACCAGTTCGAACAGTCTTTAGAAAGGTTCTTCCAGACGTAGCGTTTGCGCACAAGATCTATCGTGGCCCTAACACCAGGGTGTGAGAGTCCGTGGCAGCTCTCAAAGACTCTGTACCTGAAATCTCTTGGTACGTAGGGTCTCACATGTCCGCCTGCAGTGTCGCAGTATATAGGTTTGTTTGACGAGGGAAAAGTCAACGGTTTTAACTCAAGACCGGTATTTTCAGATTCGAGCAAAGCTCGCAACTCCTCATCGGAATCCTGCGCGCAAGCCATTTCATCGTAATCCAAAATACCGGGGACCTGAATTGCAGATATGCGCGAAAATGCGTCAGCTACAGAATTTTCGTGCCCAGAAATATGTCTTATGTCAGTTGTGAATTGAGCAATATATTCTAAATGACGTTGCTGTCTTGGGGACGTTTTATCCGATTTTTGTAAAAAGGCAAAAGATATGGGTTTATGGTCGGTAAACACCATAAATTCCCGCCCCTCTAGCATGTGTCGAAAATAACGTACAGCAGAATATATTGCTAGTAATTCCCTGTCATAAGTACTGTATATACACTCCGCAGGGGTTAGTTTACGCGAAAAGAAACCCAAAGGTTCGATTTTGTTGTCTACTGACTGATGCAAAGCAGCACCAATAGAAACATCTGATGCATCAGTCACCAGAGACAAATCGGCGTTTGGAGCAGGGTGAGCCAATAAGGCAGCGTTAGCCAGGACAGTTTTGCACTCTAAAAAGGCGTTTTCAGTTTGTTCCGTCCAAACTATTGGCGTTTTGTCTTTTTTAGCTTTACCTTTAGTTGATTCATACAAGCAAGCCTGCGTGGCAGCAGTGTTTTTGAGAAATTTGTGGTAAAAATTAAGCATTGCCAAAAAACGACGGAGTTCGTCAACGGTTTTAGGAAGTTGATAGTCCTGCAACGCTTTAACCTTATTGGGAAGTGGGGCTATACCGTCTCCAGAAACGTTAAAACCGAGAAATTCGATCTCACTTTTTCCGAATTCGCACTTGGCGAGGTTAATTTCCACCCCATATTCACTAAGGCAATTGAACACTTTTTCAAGATCAGCCTCGTGAGTTTTTGAGTCGCATGACGCAACAAGTACGTCGTCCAAATATGCGTAGCAGCAATCTAAACCGCGCAAAACTTCATCCATAAACCTTTGGAAAGTTTGGCCGGCATTACGGAGTCCAAAACACATTTTAACATACTCATAAAGTCCAAACGGAGTAATGACAGCAGTTTTAGGAATGTCCTTAGGTTCAACAGGAATTTGGTGGTATGCTTTTACCAGATCGATTTTTGAAAAAATCTTTTTACCCGATAACCCAAAGGAAAAATCCTGAATGTGTGGGAGTGGATATCGGTCAGCCGTAGTTTGCTGGTTAAGACGCCTGAAATCTCCACAAACGCGCCATTCCCCATTTTTCTTGGGTACTAGGTGTATGGGACTAGCGTAAGGGCTACTAGAAGGTCGAATCACACCTTTTTCCAAAAGGGTTTGAAATTCGGATTTTGCTGCTTTTAGTTTTTCAGGGGACAAACGTCTTGCTTTTGAGTACACTGGAGGACCTCGTGTCTCAATGCAGTGTGTAACCCCATGAGTTTTTGGTTGAAGGTTCGAATTCGGGTCAAACAGTTGTGGAAATTTAGAAACCACTTTGTGGTATTGGGATTCCTCCGAAATGTAAGTTAATCCTAAAGAAGGAGCGGAAGAGATCGTTCCTTTAGTTCGGAGGGAAGTTAACCCGTCCACAAGCTGGCGATTTTTAACGTCAACCATCAATCCGAACCCTTCCAAAAAGTCAGCACCCAAAATTGGTTGGGAAACATCAGCTACCAAGAATGTCCAACGCATTAACCTACGCAACCCGAAATTTAAATCGTAAGTTTTAGTGCCGTAGGTTTTGATAGTAGAGTTATTTGCGGCATACAGGACAAGTTCGGTTGGTTTGCAATTTTTAACCAGTGTTGCCGGAACACAACTACAAGCCGCGCCACAATCAACCAAAAACTGATAACCAGTATTTTTGTCAATTACAAATAAACGGCTGGAGCTTAAATTTTCATCTGCCGCCGAAGAAACAGACGAGCTTAAAAGTTTTCCGAAAAGTTACAAGGTTTATTGCAAGAACGTGCTTTATTACCGAACCGTCTGTGATACCAGCACTGCCCCCGAGTTTCAGACCTATTGCTTGAACTATCCCGACTTTGGGACCTGCCACGGCTATGACTTCTATTGCGACTTTTTGAGTCAAAAGTTAAACGTTTAATGTCAGCTTTAAGCGAGGCTATATCCTCCTTAAGCGATTTAAAATCCAAGTTTTCTGCGTGTGAAACACTGGATATTCCCATTGTGCAACCCGAAACTTCGTTTACCTTTTCGGCTATTTTTGAGAGGCCTGCGAGTTGTTCACTAGATACCGACAACACTTGCTGTATTGAAATAGGTAGTCTTTGTAGCCATAGTGACTGCAGAACCTCATCTGATATTTTACCTTCAGCTAAATTACGCATTTCGAGTAACAGCTGTGAAGGTCGTTTATCGCCGAGGGTAAGATCTTGAAGTAAATGTTTCAGGCGAGCAGAGTCTGATTTCACATATTGGTCAAGGATGCGCTGCTTCAAAGTGTCGTACATTTTCTCACTTGGTGGAGTACGGATCAAATCCGTCGCGCATGAAAGTACGTTTACATCTAACGCAGCCACAACGGAATGAAATTTGGTTGCATCCGCTGATATGCCAGCTATGTGAAACTGAGACTCCAATTGCCCGAACCACAACTCTGGATTAGACTCCCAAAAAGGCGGAGGGCGGAAAGCGACTCTGTTTACACTCTGGGTGGGGGGCGTTTCAAGTAAGGCTTCATCGCCATTTGCCATTACGAATTTTTTTAAAAAAAGTTGACCTTTAAACTATTGTTTACAAAATACGGCGATGAAATGGCTCGCAAACAGTAAACAGACGAGAGAGCTACGTAAAATTGCACATAAAAATATCAGATATTAAACAACACGGTCAAGAGAAAAAAGCGATGAAATTTCCACTCACCAACAACCATTTGAAAAACTTGAAGGTTGAACTGGAGCGTTGAAACTTGAGCAATAAAACTTGGCGTTGAAACGTATTTGGGGGCGTTTACCCGCGTGCGGTGCAGCGCGTTTCAAAATGAACTTGAAGTTATTAAAATTCTAGTCCAAAGGTCACCACTGTACAGGCGTGAGTGAATGCTGGGTTAAATAACTACCATCTAATTCAACCACAACAGCTGGAGATGGATCAACTCAATGGTGTCTTCTTGGCACTTTCTGTTTTGTATTTTGTGCAGTGTAAATTTCGGCATCGATATCAATAGCACACATGAAGAATAATGCAACTCTAAACGCATTTTAAGTTGCCTTTTTTATTTCCTGCTTTTTCGGACCACAGTAAATGTGTATATCCGACAAAAAAAACTTTTCCAACCTTATATATATATTTTTGTCGTTCAGCAAAAACGACTCAAATTTAATATAGAAAATAAGTTCAATAAATTAAAAAATAAAATTTAAATTATAGTGTATTATAATAATATAAACCATTTACATACTTTGCATTTATAATGCTTTTGATCCGACAAATTTGCATAAACCCAAGTATCACTGGTTATTTCATCGACCTTATATTTTTTCCCACCCCATTATATCAATCAAGATCAATCCCAGGCATTGATACATTTATAAAATTTTCTACCTGTATCATTTCACAACAAGTTTTTACGACATAGCTGCAACGAAGGGTCACTTTGAAAACCTATAAGGCTTTTTAATGAATGTAAAAAATCTCACCTGAAATAATTCTATATTACATTCCCAGAAAATAATAAAAAAAATAATAATATAAAGTTTTCTACCTGTATCATTTCACAACAAGCCTTTTACGAGATAGCTGCAACAAAGGGTCACTTTGAAAGCCTATAAGATTTTTTAATGAATGTAAAATCTCATCTGAAATAATTAGATATTACCTTTCCAGAAAAAATATTAATAAAGATATAAAGTGTTCTACCTGTATCATTTCACAACAAGCCTTTTTCGACATAGCTGCAACAAAGGGTCACTTTGAAAACCTATAAGACTTTTTAATGAATGTAAAATATCATCTGAAATAATTATATATTTATACATTTTAAGAACAAATATTAATAAAGATATAAAGTGTTCTACCTGTATCATTTCACAACAAGCCTTTTACGACATAGCTGCAACAAAGGGTCATTTTGAAAACCTATAAGACTCTTTAATGAATGTAAAATCTCATCTGAAATAATGATATACATATTACATTTCCAGAAAAAAAAATAGAGAGAGTTTTCTACCCTGTATCATTTCACAACAAGCCTTTTACGACATAGCTGCAACAAAGGGCCACATTAAAAATCTATACGATGTAAATGAATGAATATCGATTATGTTATATATATGATGTTAATGGATGTAAAATCTCATATATGATGTTGATGAATGTAAAATCTCATATGATGTAAATGAATGTAAAATCTCATATGATGTAAATGAATGTAAAATCTCATCTGAAATAATTATATATTACATTTCCAAAAAATAATAATAATATAAAGTAAAGACGTGAATACAATTATATTCTTCCTGTATCCTTCTCTAACTAGCCTTTTACGCAATAGCTGCAGCAAAGGGTGGTTTCATCAACGTCCCGCGCTTTCGCGTTCGATAGGAAGAGGGGTCGGCCGGAACCGAGAAGGGTGAGCGCCAAATCGTCTGCGCGCACCCTCCTAGAACACAGTTCCGTTGTTTGCGCCAGATTCGGATGAGGATCCGAACTCTTCGCACGCCTCAAATCGCTTCGTAACGGGAAAAAAATATGTTTTGTTTCCTCGCTCTTTGTTGACTGTGTTTCATTGGTTGAGATAGTGGAATGAATGGGTGATTTTTCTCTCGTGTTGGGTAAGTTTTTCTTTCTTTCTTTTTATTTTGCTTTGTTAACCCATGCATGAATTTTTTTGTCATGCGGAAAAATATATATGAATCGTTAATACTCATACATTATGGGAAAAATACTGAAAAAAAATTACTACATTAGAGTTTAAATAATTTCAATTTTTTAAAAAAATTAAATATGATAAAAACCAACTGCAAAATTCCAATTTTGACTATAATGACTAGAAAACTGCGATATATATTTCAAAATAACCCTCTTTAACCATAATTGTTTTTTCAAAACAATTTGCATTTAGTACTAATATTATTATACTTTGAATGCTGCCAAAAACGTAATTTTCACAACAGTTAATAACCTCACTCTTTAATTTTGAATACAATTTTACTGCTGTCATCTATGAGGATTATTAGTAACTAAAACTTCAAAATGGAATGTAATAGATGAAAAAACACAAATTTGTCGAGAGGGAGCTCTACTTTAATAGAATAAAGTGGATTATGTTACTTGTTGCCTAACGGCAACAGTGTGCATTAGAGGTTTAATTCTGTGGTTAGTAAGACGGCTCATTGTTCACAAACTTGCTTTAGGGACTTCTTTTTCAGATTTTTTTTTGTTTTGTACAATGCTCGCGAAAGTTTATATCTAAAAGTAAATATGAAATGTTTTGAAGAATGCCATATATTGTTTGAAATTGTAAAAAAATATATATAATCAATCGTGTATAGGTCACGTTGATAAATATAAGATGCTAGTAACACTAGTTATTTGTAACACTTTATGAACTGATTCTATAAAACTGTAAATATGTTATAAAGTCACCACTAACAAAGATAAAACATGTGTGGTATGGTACATATATATTCCAGCTTGTGGGCTTGTTCAGAGAACCGCTTATAAGCTTTCGTCAAGTGGGACAGACACAGAAAGAGTTTTTACAAGCACAAGAGACACACAAAGAAATGACAACACAATCGCATAGACAAATAACAACCTTTATTGACGGTCACAAACATCCATGCCAGACCGGGATTCGAACCCGACCCCAGCAGCTCCAAAATCTAGCATCCTAACGATTGCGCCACCGGAGCGTACAAAACATGTATTGTCCAATAATATTCTGTTATAAAGCCTTACAATTTAACCTCTGTAGAACAAAAAGCTTTTTATGTGAACTTTGCTCACTTGTATTTTCCCTCTTCCATTAACCGTAATCATTGGACCTTCGAAAATTCTGACTATAGTTAAACCCATATTTTCCTTGCACAGAAGCCAAGAAAAATGGGCGGAGCTATAAAACGCGCGGAACAATCAGATGAAGACAAAACAAAACGTCTGAAATTTTCTCTCCGTCAGATTGTTCCGCACGTCTTATAGCTCCACCCATGGTCGTGGTTTCTGTGCAAGGAAACTATGAGTTTAACTATAGACCAAATCTTTATAAACGCTTTTAAACTAATTGACTTGCCTTAAAGTAACCCATTAGTGCCTATCGTGCTGCTTTAACCTTACGCGAAAAAGGGGGCTCTGGCTTGCTAGGCGTGTGTACCGGTTATGTGGTCTACCTCACGCGGAACTCCCAGTGTTTAGTTCCCAAACATGCTTGGTCCTCAATTTATCGACTCACTAAGCCACTCTCTCTCTAGGAAAGTTTATTTCAAAAGATCTTAAGAGCTCAAAGGTTTAATTAATAAAAATATCCTCGAAAGAGTTATGGAATGATGTAATTAAGGTAGGCGAATAACCAAAACTCTAAAATTTTTACTATTACTTTAATCTTTTCCAAATTTGGCATAGTGATTTCAAATAAGATGAGCAATACTGTTTAGGCATTTTTTATTATTTAAATATAATTTATTTATTTTAAACGGTGTTTTTCTACTAAGGTTTACGCTAACAAGCCTACCACATTGAATTTTAATCCTATAAACATTAATTATGTGTTAAATTCTTCGTTTTGAACTGATGCATGCAATGACCCTCTAGAGTTACATACAAATTACAAGAAAATAAGTCATTAAGAAAAATGTTATAAATTAACCACACAAAAAATGATTTTTTTTTCGATTAACTTACACTTGGACATTTAAAAAAAAACTTGCATATTTACACCATATGTTAAAGGTTCATGGCACAGATATATATTGAAATAGCATCGGTAAAAAATTTCAGAAAAATTAATGTATAACTTTTTATGCTAGAAGTGTTAGCGTAAACCCCTTTTTTTAGTTGAAAAACAGCGTTTAAAACAAATCAATTATATTTAAATAAAAAAAAATTGCACAAAAAGCAGTGTTCATTATATTTGAAATCACTATGCCAAATTTGGGAAAGATTAAAGTAATTGTAAAAATTTTAGAATTTTGGGTACTCGCCTACCTTAATTAATAAAAATATCCTCGAAAAAGTTATTGAATGATGTAATTAACTACTACTTGTGTGGTGATTTAATAATTCAGTATTAATTAAGTATTTAAAAAAATACAAAATAAAGTTGTGAAGCAGTTTCTGCAAAGGTTCACATGTGAACTCCTGGAGTGAAGAGGTTGCGTGACATGTTTTCCTTTTTAATCCAATTAAATGGAAGACGTAGCACCAAAAGATGATGAGTTTTAATTGGATTCGGTTCAAACGTTGTGCAAAAGCTTGATTAAATTTAATTAGGTATTTGAATTGTTTAGAAAATTCATTTCGTTACTGTTAAATCCGTAAAAAAAATAAATTTTTTAAAAATAATTTTGTTTGCCAAAAAATGATACATTATAATATCATAAGTTTTTAAATCATCCGTTTACGTTAAAATAAATTGCATAATCCGCTGTAAGTTGCTTGCAATAATCCATTGCAAATTGCTGTGAAACATAATTAAATACTTTGTAGAGTTGTGACTTACTAAAAAGGTGTTTCATAAACTTATAGGTATAGATAACAAGTTATTTCGTTAAAAAAAAATCTTAAAAATACTTAAAATATAGATTTTTGAATGTTATAAATGTTCCTTAAATAATTTTTTTTTACGAAACCAGATTTCTCAAAAGGTGGATCAGATTTTTAAAAAGCCTATGGAAGCTTATATATTTAAATTGTTTCACCTGTCTATGTTCCAATGATCGGCATATTATTTACATGCGTTTTTCAATGATGATTGTTTTTTTTTTTTGCAATTTCAAAATGTACTTTATATTTTAGATCACACTGTTTAATAGGGTTAGATGTATACAAGTTAAGTGGAAATTTAAATAGTTGCAGTGCTTTTATAAAATAAGATTTTAAAAAATGGCATTTACGATTAAATTTTTTAAAAATATATACATAAAAGACTTTTTATGAACTTCAACTTTAATGGTATGGTATGATACATATATAGTCCAGCTTGTGTGCCTGTTCCGAGAACCGCTTATAAGCTTTCGTCAAGTGGGACAGACACAGAAAGAATGTTTACAGTCACAAAGAAATGAATAACACATAGACAAATAACAACATGTTATTGACAGTCACAAACATCCATGCCTGACCGGGATTTGAACCCGCCCCAGCAGCTCCAAAGGCTAGTACACTAACTATTCAGCCACCCTTCAACTTTAATATTTTTAAGAACTGTTTTGTGTAGACTATTTATACATGTCAAGAAAATATTTTTCAATGACAAAGGATTAACTTAAGAAAAATTTCTCTGGTTAGCCAGTGCCTCAAGTTGTATTTTTATTATTGGCTGTCTTCGTCAGTTACCAGGCAATCGGCTAATATATCTGTCTTAATTCATTGTGATTATATCGGTTCAGTGTGTCCAATTCAATTAAAAACTCAGTTATTCGAATTTTTGATCTCATAGATGTGTGAGGTCACATTTGAAATTCATACAAAAACACGCAGACACACATTGACATTGTATACTTACTTTAACAAAAAAAAAAATCATAAAATCTAAAATTATGACGAAATTTAAATCATAAAATTCTTTAATAATAAACTTTAATAAAGCACAAAAGCAGATCTGAAACTAAAAAAATAGCTTTTTTTACGATGCTTTATAATGAAACTTTTAAGAGTCAAGTAATTTATTAAATCATTAAAAATTTATGTTATTTTTATGCGACAACTCGTCACTTGCTGCGGAAAATATAATTAATTTAAGGATTATTTAATTTTTTTTCACCACTTTATTCCTGGGGAAAATCCTTTATTTGGATGTTATAAGTAGGCAGAGTCCAACATTAATTTAAATATATGAAAAATTAATTGTGGCTTAAGCAGTTCATCTGATTAAAAAATTTCTCCATACCATACATGTTTCTTTTAATATTACTGGGGGCAAATTTAGTGAACGTTTGCAAAGTTTGGGAAAATAAAATTCCTAGTGTCTGCAAAGGATGTGCGTTAAAATGTTTTACCAAATTTTTTTTAATGTTCAGAAAAGGTTGGTTTTATTAGAAGCTAGCCTGGCCGCTGACAGTAAGACAATATCCCAGGTTTTCGTTTCCAAAACACAATTTCAACTTGTCACATATTAACTTGTGGATTTATTTATATTTTAATATAAATAGTTTTTCACTACTTCTTATTAAATCTTGAACTAAAACTCATCTGAAAAAAGAAACGCGCACATTCCCAGTGCATCTTTAATTATAAAAACCATCCCGTCTATTTGCTCTTCAATTTTCTCCTCATAAAAAGGAAAGTCAAATTAATCTTTGAAGAATATATATTTAGAAACATTTCTCATTTACTTACGGAATTGTTTTTTCTCCTTTAAGTTGTATTCCCATTGTCCCAAGCATTATTATATTCCATTTTTCTAAATATTTTTAATCAAAATAATCCAAACGTAGTCTGATTTGCAAGCAGCGTTTATCATATCAAACATAAAGAAACACATGATTAAAATAATTTGGTTTCCATGTCCCCTTGAGACAGATAGAAGACTTGTTCCTAAGAAACGAAATAATAAGGATGATTTAGTTTGGGATTTCGTTTTTTAAAATTCCAAAAGTATTTGAGTCATTAAGCTTTGGTAAGCTTTTTATGGTAGAATGTAAATGCGATTGGCTTGTCTTGTATCCTTAAGGCTTTTAGTGACTTATGAAACCTTTTAAATATTTCATTGTGCTTCCTTTGAAAGTTTTGCTTTAAATGTAAATGCAATTTAAGATATTAGGATCTGAAATGAAAGTTGAAGTTCCGAGTTTCATTTTTATAGGGTTATTTCTTTTTGTTGATATTTTTAGTAGATAAGGTCAAATGGGGTTTTAGGTTAAAAATTAATTTATTATTATTTAAAATAATAATAATAATGTAGTTTATAGGAAATTTAGCAGAAATTAGTTCACTGTTAAATATTTTGTGCTTGCTTTCACCATAATAAATGGTTTCTAGTAGCTGCAACGGCTGTGTGGTGAAATGTTTCATCATATTTCCGGTATTTAGTCGAATTATTTTTTTAGGTTTTGGTAACGAGAATATGAAAAAAGGTTCAACCCAATACCGAAAATATGGTAAAACACTTCACCACACAGCCATTGCAGCTACTATGGGTAGGGGCTACAAGGGCATTTTTTTTTACCAGTGTTTATTAAATTATTAAATGTTTTGAAGATATTAAAATCATTTACGCTTTCCTTCATCTAAATTTACTTGCAAATATAGAAATAGTTATTGTGGTTAATTAAAAAAACTGAATAAAAGTTGATCAAATGCAGACTAGACTAAACTGTGCCAAAAACAAAATACTTAAAGGACGCGCAATTTAAATAAGTAAAAATAATTGTAAATTTTAAACTATATTTTAAATTATTGTTGATTCATTTAAAAAAACTTGTTTCCAAAATTACTCCCTAGCAACTCCTTAAATCTGTTTGCAGAACGTTTAGTGTGTGTGGATTAAATATTATTGTAACAAATATAAACATTATTTTTGTTAACACTTATAAAATAAACTTATTTTTTTTATATAATCGGATAAAGTAGACAGGACACTACACTCTTAAAACAAAAGGGTGAATTCCACTCCAGTTGGAGAAGTGCATTTTCGACACTGGAAGGGAGTGAATATTATCTCAGACTGAGTTAAAATCACTCGTTTGGAATGATCCTGTCGGAGGTTTAACACACAAAGGATCCACACCAAAAGGAGAAGTGCATTTTCCAGACTGGAGGAGTGAAAATCAATCAGACTGAGTTAGAATCGCTCGTTCGTTTAAGAGTGTATATTATATATATATTTTTTATTTCGTGTAAATTTTTCAAAAAAAGGCAAACCTATTTCAAATTTAAAACTTATTAAGCATTGAAACACAATTGATATTTATTATTTATAAACTACTTCCCCCTAACTTTTTATACTATAAAAAATACACAAAAAATCTAATATATTTCACAGTAAATCATTTTTTTCTTTAAAATATATCCGTGGATACAGTTTTATCATATTACTATATAAAAAAAATACTTGTTTTACTACTTTAAATACATATATAAACATCTGAAAAGCAATCTATTATATGTTATGATTCAGTAAAAATAGGAGAAAACTTCAGTTACGTTTCATAATTAATTGATAGAGGTATATTGTGTAATAGTTAATAGAAATCTATTCTTTTTGTATTTGAGAATTCTATATTTTTATTAATTGAGAAATTGTAGCACGGATAACAATTTATTCAACTTTTACGACATAACTTACTTTTAAAAAAAACATAAATCAGCTGACATATCTTTCATTTTTCAATTTATTTAACATTTTATTACATTTTCATAAATTTCAATAATGTATATTTATATTATTTACTCGTTTAAACGATTCTGAAAAAAAGTGAATACCTTTCTATAATAACTTGATATTAAAAAAATACTCCCAATATTCGTCAATGGTATGGGTTGGTACATATATATTTCGGCTTGTGTGCTTGATCAGAGACCCGCCAATGAAGCCTTCCGTCAAGTAAGACAGACACAGAAAGAACTCTTTATTGTCTCAAAGAAAGGAATATACACCCAGGGTGAAGGCGGGAATCGAACCCGCACCAGTTACAGTGCGCACACTGCTATCGTAATAATCCAAACCACTCGGCCATCTGGGCCCCACATACGTCAAACCCAACTAAAACATCAGTAAATATAAGTAATCTCTAGCGGATCAATACCAAGGGATGATCTAATCTTTATACACCGACCCAAAGTCATGAAACTTACATGAGCGAAATAACACCAGAATATGAGAGAAATAACAACACCAGAATATACCCTCATTAAATAGACGGTCTTTCCGGAAACTAATCCGCGCTATCCACTCGGCCGAAATGACTATCAGAAGTTAGACTTCATTCCTTGATCTAATGTTTATTATATAGAAATATTTTCGCGCTGTGAGCTCAATCAGTGTAAAGATAAAGTCACCAAATATGGACTTGTACTAATCAGTACAGAGTTTTGACAATTAAGTGTACACGTAAAAAAATCTTGTTTTTACTACAAAGAAACTACCAGCTGTTGTGTCAGAAAAATAGCGTATTAGCAGAGTAATTCTGCTTATTTTATGCGCAAATTTTGTAATTGTAACATAAAAGCTGTTTCTTAAACACGTAAAAAAACCCTTTATCTTTCAAATTGTAAGGAAAAAGAATCTGACATTTAGCGAAGGGAAATCATACCCCCGGTCAACCCAATTATAGGTAGGGATGCTGACCACAATACTACCATAGACTAAAACAAGAAGTTCTATAAGAACTAAAATAGCCTACTTTCCTGTTACTTAAATACTTACTAAAATTCTTATCCTGAAAAACTAGGTTCGTTACAGTAAGTGACATCAGCAACCGTTTCTACATTAAATTTATATACATTAGAATAAATTTCACTAAACACAGCATCCAGCTATAATTTCAACTTAAAGCCAATTGTTTTCATTAATTTTCTATCGCCAATAAAATAAATATTATTTATCGCCCGCAAGATGATTTGCAGTTATAAATAAATATTTAATTATTAGAACAAAAACCATAAAACTATTCCAAAATGCACCTAAAATGGGAAATGTAAATTAACTAGTAGGTTTGTAACAGAATCTTTCACTTAACCCGCTTCAACACAACAGTAGTGTTGAACAGGTAAAATGGCGCCAAACACAGCATTAATTCTATATTAAACATTTATGCGCTAAATTTGGCAAGTTTCGTTTATTTTATTTCGAAAATTAAATAATCATTTCTTAAATCGTTTGCAAAAATTTATATTTCAAGGAATAAATATGTAATAGTTCTCGCTTTTAAATATAATGAAAACATTGCATACCAACATACAGAATCTCAAAGTGAAATATATTTGACGTCATTTCAAACTGATCGATGTCGCAAAAATAAATTTATTTTAATTTATTGTCTAAAAGAATTAAAGTTTCTTGAGCGATTGTTGTGATGGCAATGGTGATTTAATTCTAATAAAAATGGCTTCCTATGCTTTTTAAATGAGCATTTAACTTTGCAGTTTTTTAAATAATTGAAGTACTTAGAATTCGAATTCTTTTCTGAAAGTTTCAATGCATTATCATTTCGATGCGCTGTATTTTTTGACGTATCTCAATTGTCCGTAGGATTTGTAGTTAAATTCAGCGATTTAAATGACTCGAAATTGAATTTCAATGCTAGTTCAATGGGAAATTCGTCGACAAATAGTAGATTTATGTCCGTCCGATCGTACAGACAGACGGACAAAAAGTATGAAAGTTGGGTCTCTGAGGTCATAGCTTTCCAACAAAAAAAGAATTTTTAAGATCGGATGGATAGAACCGATTTTGGAAGGGGGGTACGGACAGACGGACGGACGGACGGACATCGACCGCATGTCAATACCTACTTTTTTATTTTTTTTAATTCTTCGAATTAAAAAAAAAAGAAAAAGTAGGCTAAACATCTGCCAATCCCAAGTTCGAACCACTGGCCTTCAGATATTCGGTCCAATTCTTTCACGACTGCTTTATTTCAGAACATACAGCTTCATCTAACAGTTAAAATGCTTGTCCGATTGTAGTCTAGCACACTTTTATGAGGTTTAAAACCAAAGATAAATTATTTTTTTACTTTAAAACAGCATGTTTTTAGGAAAAAAAAAGTTTTAAAATAAAATATATTTTTATGTAAATATGTTTTATCTAAAAAAATATTTTTTTCAGAGTATTTACGAATAAAAATTTCCTGTCGTTAAATGAGGCATTTAATTGCATATTAAATATTTTAATAAACTATAGGGATTATCAGCGGTATCGTCAAATAAATGACTATTTTAATCATTCAGTCACTGTGATGCCATTTGTTATCATCATATTTCTTATTATAATTAAAAAAAAAAAAAAATAGTAGGGCTGACATCTATTGGGACTAATGACAAATATTTTCAAATTGAAAAAAAGTTTGAAAAATCAAAAGATGTGCTTTTTGTTATCATAAATGGGGCTATAGACGACCATAAAAAAAATCGGAAATGATAATGCCAAATTGTCATTGGGACTAAAAGGGGTAGGAGGGTTTCTATATAACTAAGATTTTCATGATTGTAACATGCATAAGTAACTAAAGCAATGAATTGAACTTAAGGTAGGCGAGTACCCAAAATTCTAAAAATTGTACTATAAATTTATTCTTTTCCAAATTTGGCATAGTGCTTTCAAATATAATGAATAATGCTTTTTGGGCAATTTTTTTATTTAAATATAATTGATTTATTTTAAACGGTGTTTTTCAACTAAAAAAATGTGTTTACGCTGACACTTCTAGCATAAAAAGTTTACATTAATTTACCTGAAATTTTTAACAGATGCTATTTCAATATATATCTGTGCCATGAATCTCTAACATCTGGTGTAAATATACAAGTTTTTTTCAAAAAAAATGTCCAAGTGTAAGTTAATCGAAAAAAAATCTTTTTTATTGTGTGGTTAATTTATAACATTTTTCTTAATAACTTCTTTTCTTGTAATTTGTATGTAACTCAAGAGGGTAATTGCACGCATCAGTTCAAAACGAAGAATTTAACGCATAATTAATGTTTATAGGATGAAAATTCAATGTGGTTGACTTGTTATAGCGGAAACCTCTTTTTTAGTAGAAAAGCACCGCTTAAAATAAATAAATTATATTTAAATAAATAAAAAATCCCTAAATAGTATTATTCATTATATTTGAAATTACTATGCCAAATTTTGAAAAGATTAAAGTAATAGTAAAAATTTTAGAATTTTATGGAAATTTGGGTATTCGCCTACCTTAAAACAATAAGTCATTTTGTTCAATTTCTTATAGATTATAATTATTAATAGCGCTTGCAGAAATAGTCCAAGTCATTTGTGTTGTTACTGCAGTTTACCTGCCCACGTCAATAATATCAAGCAAACTCCAAAAATATATAGTCTGCATACTAAAATAAACAAATATCGGAGCTGGAACAAGCCTTTATGTACGCTCAAAAATTAGTCAAGAAAAGTTAATATTGGCTTACTTGACTCAGGATGTAAGACACAAGTGTATTTGATGTCTGATAAGGAAAGCTCTATCCTACTCTTAAGGATCAATATTTAATACAAAGTTTTGTCTATATGTTCCCATCTAGATTTGAATATTCAGCACACAGAAACGGTACTGCAATAAATTGATATGGAAGTTTGAATATGAAAGATAGATATTTGTTTCAAAAGTTTCATTGTGATATATTTCGCTTGAGGAAACTAGCGTGTATAACTAATTTTGCTAGTATTTATTCAAGTCTGATTTTGTAAAACATATAAGCAAGTAACAAATATGAAAATTCTAAAAATGTATAACTTTAAACTTTTTACAAAATACTATTTTGTTCCGTTGTTACCGTAAACTTTTATTAAAAAATTAAAGTTCAAGACTAGTTACAAAATTAGAAAAAAATACTTTCTTTAGATTCAGAGAGATTTTTTCCTGCAAATATAAAGTAAAATGGTGAAAGTATTTATAACACATTAGTTGTAAATTTGCTTTTTTAAAACAGACATATTTTCTTTATTTTGGAGTACTTAAATGTATTGGTTACAAAATTATTGCAAAAGTGATTTCCTGAATTCTACTTAATTCTATTAAAATTTGATTGACTCTATCAGCAATCCATCTTTTTTGTAATTTATAATATCGTGTCAAAACTAAAACGTTTGATAAAAAAATGATTGAACGTATTTCTAGAATGAATAAAAAGATTTTTTTGTCGTACCTATGACGTAACCGAAAAGTGAGAGTTAAGCTCAATGAAACCATGCGTTAGGAGGACCGCGCCTGCAATTTTTTGGATATCACTGTCATTAAAATCTATTGACAAATGACAGCGATTGTTCCCTCTAGAAGGGAAGAGTGTAAGCTTTTTAGACCATTACCCCGCTCGCCAGAAGAGACAGTCACAAGAGACACACAAAGAAAAACGCCCCAAACACGTAGACAAATAGCAACATTTATTGACAGACACAAACATCCATGCCTTTACCGGGATTCGAACGCGAGCCCAGCAGCTCCAAGGGCTTGCACCGGCGGGCCGGCCATAAAGATCTATTAATGATGGCAGAACTCCAATGTCTCTCAAATTGGCACTCATTGCCGGGCATTCAAAAATGGGGTTTGGTGTAAGCTGCGTATCTGGGCAGTTTTCACAGTTTATATACACCTTCCTGCCCTCTTTGTCTATCTTCATGCCATTGTGGTGATTGGTTCTTAGACTGAAAATAGTTTTTGGTTCTGGATCTTTCTGCATTTAAACTACAAAGAAGGTGCGTCGTTTCAATAGAATTTCCTCTCAGTTTATATCTAGCCATTGCATTATATAAAAAAGATTTTAAGCGCGATAATTACAGACATGCCTAGGTTAAATTATCTGAACAGAATTTAATCTTCATACAATTTAACCTAGCCCCATGTCTGTAATGACAGGCCTTACATAACCTATATCAAAGTTTTTGATAATTTACGATATAAATGTAATGTGGAAGTTAAATTACAAACTAAATAATAAATTTTGACAAATTGTTAGAAGTTATGCGTGCAACATATGACAAATTACAAATGTCTAGAAACAAAACATATTTAGCTGAATATTGCATGAAGCATCATGCAATACTTTTCAAGTTGCGGTGTACTTCTTTTCGTGAAAATAGAATGTTATGTAAATGAGATTCATGTAAAGGAACCTTGCTTATTCTACTCTTCAGTTTAAAATAGTAGCAGTGTTTTATGTTGTACTATTCAAATCAGCCTTTTTATAGTTAGACACATTTTAGCTGCAGGATTTTCCAAGCAGATAAATGAAGTTACGGTTATGTTCGTACTTGGATAAATTAATTTATTCTTGAGTAATGGGTTATGTAATCGATTCCGGCTGCCTATTTCTAGCCTCCTTTAAGGAGCTTTAACACAGCCAATTACGCTTCGTAATTTAGAATGCAAATGGATGAAAAAGAACTATAATTATTGTTTTTAATATAAAACAATTTATATGTAATGAATGCATTTTTAGTATCAAGTATTGAAATATTTGCTATTTTAAATCATGAAAATACAAGCTTAAACTTATTTTTAACAGATGTCTATAAATAATTATAAATTTAATTTTTAATCGAATTTTAATATTTTTCTGATTGAGTGATAATACAATTATCTTCTTTTGCTTGTGAAAACATTTGTTCACTTAAAAAATAAGAAAATAAAAAAAATTGATTAAATTTTAAAGCAATTTAAAATGAATGGAAAACAAGCAGATTATAACAAAAGTGTTGAGATAATAACAAGGTAAAAACTGCATTTAAATTCAATTAAAATGGATCAGGGTAGGGTGCCTTGTTTATAGATTCTATGTAGGGGAAGGTGCTGAGGTTTGGGACAGATTTAGATTTTTAATTTTAATATTTTTTTATTAACCGATTATTTAAAAGTTTTTAGGTATTCTCCTTTAACAAAATCTTGCCTATACTAAGGTATTTTTTAAAGATTTTTTTCTTTAATATTTGACCCCACAGGTACGATGTCTCCAGGTACATCCACTGTCCACAGGTACAACTTCAGTGATGTACCTGGGGACAAGGCACGATGTACCTGAGGACATTGCTCCAAATTGGCTAGAACACAATTCCGTCGTACAAATAAGAAGTCAAATGCATTTTTGGACTTCGTATAGAATGACATCTTTACATTTTTCTAAAAAAAATATTGAATTGTTCCTTTTTCTTAATTTAAAATGTATTTCTAAATACGTTTTATACAATTAACGAATACGCTTCCCAAATGCTTTTTTATTTATAAAAAAACTAATAAATGTAATCCCCAAGACTTGGAAATAGAGTAAGTTTGTTGTAATTTTAAATAGTAGCTTTATTTTTCAATAACATAATTTGCAAATTTGCGAGATAACTTATAAGCAAAAATAATAATAATAATAATTAAATCTACCCAAGATTATAATATAACCATCAAAAAGACCTAGGAAAAGAACTGCTGTCCTTTTCTAGTGGCTTGACTAACAAAATTTGGTGCTGGAAGTTTTGGAATTGTATCACCGCTACCGAGTTCAAATTTTTCAGTATATTTTTCAGTTTTAGTAAATTCATTCAAATTTTCTGTATTTTTTAAGTATTCTATATAAATTCATTACCCTGTACTTCAATAATATTGGCCAAGTTATATTTGACAGTTGTTTTCCCCAGAAACCTCACGAAAACAAAGTCCCCTACTTGAAGTTCATCATTATTTGTTGATTAATTATGCAAATTTAGTGTCAAATCATTTTCAAATATTTATGTTTGAATTAAGAGTTGAGTTCCAACCTTCCATTAAACATCCTTCAAACGTATATTTGCTTTATTTTTACTTGGAGCAGACTTTTTTCTTTTGGTCGTTTTCTGTTTGACTTCTGTATTATCGGTTAAAATGAGATTTTCCTATCTGCCTCTCTTGGTTTGTTTTTTTGTTTTGAAAGTGGTCGAATTTCTTCAAGGTATACAGAAGAGCAGGTCTGTGGCCTCTGATCGAAACTTAAGGACACTTGAAAAATCAGAGAAACAGTAACAGGCACAGTACACAACAATTTACAGTGCAGCAGAAAAATTGTTTGTACCTGGGGACGTCCCTAGGTACAACCTAAATACTGTCCCAAGGAACAGCACATCAGGTAATTTTTTAAAACGCATTGTAATAAGAAAGTGTTAAGTTTTGAAAAACACATATATGATTAAAAATTACTTCAAACATGGCTTATTAAGTAGCACTAAAAAGAGCCGACAAGAAGATTAAACCGACACGCAATACAAAATATAAAATGATAGTAAAAGTTACTCGAGATGTGTGAAATCAATAAATCCTGTTTATTATACCCCCAGTAGCTTTCGGCGACCCTTCTTTAACAAGAGAAGATAAAGTTTTGTTAGTAGTGTTGCCACTAAAAGTACAGGATTTTTTCGATTTCCCTAAAGCGAGTTATTCCCCGTGTCCCCAGGTACAACTGTCCCAAAGCTGAGCACTTTCCCCTATAGCATTCAATTAATCGTTTTTCAATCAACTAAAACGCTGAAATCTTAATTTTTACTGTTTTTGAATGTCCCTTTTTTCTATATTGCAGCGATGAGGAAAAATGACTTAATGACATGTTATTTCAAAGTAATAAGTATAAGTTAAAAGATACAGTACCATATATCGAGTGTTAAGTTGCAAAACTCATCTTCTAAAAAGTACAACTAAAATATAGGGTCCAGTCCTTTTGTTGGCGTCTTCGTACAATTTAATATACAGGGTCGTTATAAAATAACGCTCGCTATTTGGAGTAATCTGTAGCTTCAATGAATAATCCAAATGCAAAACAATTTGAGACACTAACTAATCAAGAAGGGAGAAAAAGAATGGAATCATACAAAGCAAACTCGTCACTTAATACGGGTTCTAAATTGGATGTGCTTGTTAATTTGCCATAATTGGCTACGCCTCGTAATTTAGAACCTTGTTCAAGAGACGAGTTTGTTTTTTAGGATTCCATTCTTATAATCTCTAATGTACATGTGTCTACTAATAACAATGTCTAACTACTAATAATGTCATACTAATGTCTCTCAAAGGTTTAGTTTAGTTTGAAATATCGTCGCACTAGAACTACACGAGGGCTATTGGCGTCATATTTTAGTACCACAGTCAGGTGGCGAGCCGACATCTGAGTACGCAGGCATCCAATGCAACCGTCAGGGGCGGCACCGTGAGCAGCGTTAGGACTTAAAAGTATATTTAAGTGCTCCCCCGCCACATTCGTCGGACATTTTTGGTTGCAAGGGCCGTTTATAGGTCGGTAGTTATTTTGGCGACACCCGGACTCGAAGGTGGAACCTTCCGCATGCAAGGCTTCCCACTAGGACGGGATGGGACCTTCAGCACCCACTAGGCTCCCCAGATCAAAATTTAAAAAAGAGTTTTAAAAAAGTTAAGGGTCTGCTATTTTAAATCGGCGATAAAACGTCGATTTTTCCGCAACACAGCAGTATACCATATCTCTCTCCAAAGATACATTTGGCCACAAAACTCAACCAGCGAAATCCTTAAAAACACCATTGATTTCCAATACCCAAATATCCGTCAATTACGCTCATCAAGAAGAATGACCAATTTCCTGAATCCTGAAGCGCCTGATGTTTTACGCTAAATTATCCACAAAGCGTCGGATCTCGTCCTGTGTTTGCCCTGCTGCCGCACAAGAAAACCATTATAACTCAATCGATACCCTCACTGTAGTACCCTAACAGCCATGTGACAAGTATGCGACGAAAAGCGATATCACATACAAGTCACTAAGATCGCTGCGATGTCACATTTTAAGTCACTTTTTTGTCACATAGAAGTTGAATGTCCGCTTTTGTTACGTATCTGCTACGTAACATGGATATCGATGATATCGCAGCAATGTCGCATTTTGACTTGATTGTGACATAACCGACTTCTGCGACCAGCATGTGATTTAGCGATGAACATAATATTGCAGCAATGTCGCATTATGACTTGCATGTGACAAAACCGACTTCTGTGACCAGTATGTGATTTAGTGATGAACATAATATTGCAGCAATGTCGCATTGCGACTTATACGTAACCTAGATGACTTTCGCGACGAACTTGATAGCACAGCAATGTCGCATTGTAACTTGTATGTGACTTAGGTGATTTTCGCGACTAGTGTATGATTCAGTGCAGAACATGTCACAGCAATGTCACATTGGGACTTTATGGGATCTAAAACAAATTTCTCACGAGGGCGACACAGAATAACTCTGACATGATAAAAAGTAGCTTAAAAGCATCTTCTTTGAAAACAATGCTACAACTTAGAAATTGATGGCACTTTATATCAAAAATAGAGGCATGGGGAAGTTTTCTTTTCGTTATAAGATTAGATTACCTTTAAACATTCGATTAGAGCCTATCGTAGCCTATCGCCATCTTGGTTCTTTTCGATGGAAGGGAAGCCCGAAGTTAGATAAGTATCACTGCGCGAATAGCTGCCCCTTTACTTTCAACAAGAAAGTAGTTCTTTTAGTTCCTTCGTTATTTGAAGCTTAAAAAGCGGATATGTAGCAAAATAAGATACAGATTAGAAACAACTTTGTTTGATAAAACTGCTGCTTTTTCTATTCCCTTCCTTCATTATAATAAACAGTTTTTGCTTTGAAAACTGTGTTGCTTGCTGCTCTGCTGCATCACACGGGATCACAGGCTTGTCACATTGGGACTAGGGAATTTTGTCACAAGATCATATTGCAGCCATGTTGGAATAGGAAAAAAATAGGATATCACATACAAGTCACAACACATTGCCATTGCAATATCACATTGTGATAACACTGGAATATCACATAAAGTCACATTGTGATGGGGATTAAAGCGACATCGCTGTGTTATCACATGCGTGTCACAATGTAATGTCACTACAATAGCAAATCGCGACATCTGTGGGATATCCCCATTGTGTGACTGGGATTTAGATGACATCACTGCGATATCACATACAAGCCACAATATGATGTCACTGCAAGATCGCATGGTGACATTCTTTTGATATCGCATACAGGTCACATTGTGACGGGGATTAAAGCGACATCGCTGTGTTATCACAAACACATCACAATGTAATGTCACTACAAGAGCAAATCGCGACATCTGTGGGATATCTCCATTGTGACTGAGATTTAGATGACATCACTGCGATATCACATACAAGTCACAATATGATGTCACCGCAATATCGCATGGTGACAACCCTTTGATATCGCATACCAGTCACATTGTGACTGATACTTACACGATATCACTGTGATGTCATATACTTGTCACATCGCGACTGTGACCTAGAGTGACAAAAAATTACGTTGCAGCGACGTAACTGTGACAAACCTGGCTGTTAGGGATATGTGTGTCTCGACTGGGAAAAGGACATCTCACGTTAACCTGTGGTGATTTTCTTTTTGCCTGTGATCAATAAATAGGTATGATGGATTGGGGTTTATTTTCGCTTCTGTTCTTTGGATATATGAAAATATTTGTGTCACTGTTGAGAAGTAAAAATAACGGGACAGGTAAAACCAAATATGATGTATAGATTTCAGGCAAACTGCGAATATATCCTTTGTTTATATACAATATTTTAGAAGAAACATTTAACGTTAACTTGTGGTGATTTTGTTTGTGTCTGTGATCAGTGAATAGGTATGATGGATCGAGTTACATTTTTTCTTTGGTTCTATGTCTATGAAAATAAAAAATAAAAAAATTCGTTTTTGATTAAACCTAATGTTATGTGTAGGTTAGAGGAATACTCTGGATATTTCGTTTTGTTCATAGACAATATTTTGTAAAAAAAATCACGAAGCGTTAAACTATGGCGATTTTTTTTTTGTGATCCTGATCAGTGAATAGGTATGAAGGATAAACGTTTATGCTCTTATGTTCTTTTGTACTGAAACCATTTGTACTAATGTAGGCAAGTAACAATAATATGGTAATTTAGAAGGATTGAAACACTGTATAAATTTTAGACATACTTTGAATACTTTTGTTTATACAATATATTTCTGAATAGACATTTTACAGTAATTTGCAAGTCTTTGTAGCTGATAAATATTTATATTTACTATTAAATACATATTAAATATCAGTATAATTTGGAATTATGAAACGTATACTTATAATTAAACCAATTTATGTCATTTATTTGATTACAATCGAATCAATTATGTTGATGCTAGACAATAATATCATATAAATTCCAATCTTTTTAAAATTCCGTAAGTTTACCTGATGTAACTCCTGTATTAACAATCTTATATTCAAAATAATTTGTTTGTTTTAACGGTACATCATTAGAGTTATATTTTTTTATACTTTTTATCCATCTATATGTTCGTCTTTTTGTATGTATGTCAATAATTTGTCTAAAATCTGTTTCACCTTCCGTTAAAAGAATCAGAACTGTTAGAGAATTAGGAGCTGTTTGCTGCTACAAATTTACAAATTCCCCTTTGCAAATTTGACTCAAGATCACCCATTGTTATTTTGACGAGTTTATATATTTATGTATACAGACAACTGAAAAACAAGCTATTTCTTAAAAAGCAACTTGATGAACAGAAATTTTCATAAAAAAGCATTTTTAAGCAACGAATTTCCGTTGAAGGGGAAGTGAGATAATTTTCCACTGAGTGTTATCTATATGTTGTATGAATAAGCATTATTTAACGTTTCAGGCTGAAGCGCCATTTCAAAAGGCTCAACCTTTCAAATAAGATCTAAAGCTAACTTAACTCGTCTTACATTTTGAAATGTTAACCCTAAGACAAAAGAGAAACATACTTTTCACGAACCACTTTACACTGTCATGACAACTAAATCCCTCAATTTAAAAAAGGGCCAAGTCATCAGGAAAATTTTCCTACACTTTGCTTCTTTGACTTTAATGTTAAGATAAACAACTAGTTGGGAAGTGACCCTATGGACTTGACGCTTTAGTACAATAAGCGATTCATCTTATTTTCCTCTCAGCATCCCTCTCGGAGGATGGAGAGGAAATCTCTTTAATTATGTCTCCACCGAGTTAGAAAACGTATCCCAGGTTCAAATTAGAAGCTTTAAATAATGTCATAAACGCAGCATAAATTCAACACCATCCCTTTACGGGATGCGCAAGATGAAAGAGATGAATACTGTCAGAATCATAATCTCTGGACTCTTTTCTGTGGAAGCATCAGCGGAAGGGGATGAAAGATAACTCCCAAAGGTAGTGCTGATCCAGTTAAATCTTCCTGTTCCAAGGGGTGTTGTTTGTTTTTAGTGACTAGTCATTAATTTAGGGAGAAGGGCTAAACTAAGAGCAGAAGAATATTACGCTGCATTTGGGCCACATTTTCTCCTACAGGTATGTGAGCTAATAACAAATAACTTATGTTTTTTCCTTGTTGCCTGTGTTTCCTTTTGCATGTAAATTCAAGTAAGAATTTAAACCATTGTGTGGAATAATGTTTTGCAAAACATTCATTTCTGTCGTATCACCAAAGTCAAATGTCTCGATCCTGGTTTTTTCCTAAATGGGTAACCTTCTTGGACAACTTGTTGTGCTGCACTATACCCTTATATATCCGACATAATTTAAATTTATATTGGCTTTTTTCTTAATAAAAAAGAGCTGAAAATTTATAGTAAACTTCAAATGGGAGTTGACAAATGTCATGACATGAAGAGCCACATTGCCTGATACAATTATTTCGGCAAATAATAAATACCTTTTCCTTTTTCCTGTAATTCAAACTTACATTGGTTTTCTGCTTAATAAATAAGAGTTGAAAATGTAGTAAAGTTTAAATGGGTGTTGAAAAATGTCATGCCATGAAAATCCACATTTTCTACTACAACTATTTCAGCAAATAATAAATATCCAATTCTTTTCCTTGTAAAAATGTTGCATTTAACTTGATGTACGGATTAAAACCATTTAAGGAATGTTAATTAAAGGCAATTTAAATTATTCTTCGCTTAAAGATTTTAGCCAAACATTTTCATTTTGCCACTTTACTGTATGCTTTACTGCAAGCGTAAAAAACATGCTGATTTATCTACTTCTCCCTTACTGTCATACGTCCAACTTTTATGTGTCTCGTGGCTTAAGTGCGTATGAGTTTAATTATAAATCCTTTTATTTATTTAAACTATGAATAAAGTAAAGGAAACTTAATTTAAAATTATAAATAAATAAATTATTAAAAAAAAACATCTAACAAGGCGAGATCATAAGGACTTGGAGTTTCGAATAAAATAAAAATATGCGATAAAAAAAATTCTGCAAAGCATTTGCCACTAAGATTCTGAACTTTTCTGCTGAAAAGGTAGGAGATAAGTAAGAGTGTTTCGAATCTAGTTAAATCTCCAAAGATATAAAATATGCTATTTTTGGCTCACAAAGAACTTAATTTGAGTGTCCTCAAATTGCTCAAAGAAGAGATAAGAAAAAAGGGTAGTTTCTTAGGCAGTAAAAGAAATTTTTCGAGAAGTTTTTTAAGTTTAATACCCCAGAAAAGTTTAGATTTTTTTGAATTTTTAAAGAAGGCTGAATGTAAATAAAAAAAATGTTTAGTAAATTTAAATAAGTTTTTTTTTAAATATTTATTGTGAATGATCTTCAATTATGGGAAATTGTTTGAATGCATACCGCACTAAAAAAGGTTAATTACTGTAGGACTTTTTGCTAATATGTACAAATAATTGTATGCAAGTTTGATATTATTGGCTGCTGTTTTATCAAGAATGTTGAATTATTCTGTACCTCTCAGTTTTACTCTATAAAAGGCTTTTCTAAGTGTTACGTTTCCTCAGATGACATTTCGCAGCGTCTTAAAAGTTTCAAGCACTACAGTCAAGCAGAAGGAGCGCACAAATTTACGCGAAATGTACATTTGTCAATTAAAAAAATTGATTTATTTGTAGTTATTATTAGTCGAAAGTTAAGGTTACACTGTTAAAAAAAGCCTGAATTTTACGTGCATATTTCCGTGATTATTTTCGGGAATTTACGGAAAGATTGCGTTTCTTCAACAAACAGACGGTTTGTCTGAAAAAAACAGCTTGTTTCCGTCTTCCTTTAACGCTTGACAAGCGAAAACGGAAAAACACCGTATTTCTGCGTGCAGAATTTCACTTAATACCCGTATTAACGTAATTTCTCCATATAACCTCGCACCCAACAGCTTTTAGCCTCGACACATCGGCCGACCGACTCAGCCACCATATTTTTTGTTTGTTTGTTTTGACCACATCTGAAGCAAGAAAGATAAATATGCAGGTATGTTCATTTCTTTTAATAAAATTAGATTTTATTTAAAGATTATATTTTCTATCTTTTTTTCTATATATAGATTTATAGAATCCAGTTCTTGTTTCTTTCTTATTTGTTTCTGTGATCTTTATAGTCCTATAATTGACCGTGGGATGATTCCTGAAATTAATAATTCCGTTTGTTTACCAACACGCTTAACTAGGTACATTTAATTTAAAAGTTAGAAAAAGCTGTCAAATGTACGAAATAAACAATGTTCACCTGCAAACAAGTGCACATTATTAAAAAAAAATAATGAAATTATTACATTTAAATTCGATTGAAAAGCAATTGTCCTCGTGTAGCTCTAGTGCGACGATAATTCAGAACCTAACCTAACCTCGATTGAAAAGCACGGTCACGCTATGGCTATCAGCATAGCATGGTTTATTTTAAAAACTATGCAAGTATACATAACGTAAAGTTTCTCTTCAAAAAATAATACTCTTTTGATTAATTTAACGAATCAATTAGTGATTACGGATGCATGCAGATCACATGCTTTGATTCGATTCAGATGTTACATACACTATTGTCAATGCTCTTTGTTTTGAAAAATCTGCACTAAGAAAAACACAATTTCCATTTAAATGCAAATTTTCTAACGAATTCAAAAATTAGGAATTGAAAGTGTCCGCAGAACGCTATTTTAGTGTTCATTTAGATATAGCTGCTAAGTGATATCTCATTTTCGGCCCACCGTCTACAACTACAGCAATAATTATTAGCTTTTACTAAAATACTAATTATAAGATTGTATTTTATTACTAAATGCCATATGAGATTGTATTTTATTACTAAATACTTTTATAAAATTGTATTTTTAATTTTGATATACATTATTCAAGAACACTTCTGTTCTGTTTCTACCCCCTCCAATTAAAAAATATTTTCAGTGTTCCAATTCTCAAATTTGTAATGTAAGATATGGATAAATCAATTCATTAAAGGTACTCTAAGATTCATGCCTTGTCTTCCCCATCCCCCCACTTCACAAAAAAGAGAAAAAGAGTTTTTAACTCTGATATTAAATTATTACGGTGCAGATACTATGGAAGACTTGCTCGGAAAAAAGCCTAAAATTGAAATGACAAATTGATTGCCAAATTGTTTAATTTTAGAAGGCTTAAGAAGATTTTGTCTGATTAACGCCCGATTACCACTTGCTTCTTTACATTAGATCTACTTATTCAAAATTGGATTTGTATATATTAATATATTATTTTTTTTAGGTGCTTGTTTATCATAAATCTCCAAAGAGGGTCAAAAGTTCAGAAAAAGAAGAAAACTAAATCTGTAGTTCCTGCACAAATTTTAAAATTAGTTGAGGATTTGAAATACCATTACAGTCCTTTTCAATTATGAAAGAAAAATAAAACTTGATTATATTCTGTAATTCTTTTGTTATTCACATGTTGTTAAATTGTATCAGTGGTGTATCCAGGATGGGGGGGGGATAATAACTCTCGTCTCCATATACTAATTTTTTTAAACTATCATTGGCTATACAAATTCATGTATGTATTCCACAAATGAAGACACTTAAAAATTTATTGTTTTTGACTACAAAGGTTACTGTCTTAACGAGTCTCTTTGTTTAGGGGTGTTCAGCCCCTAAGACACCCGACTCATTATCCCCTACCGATGATTTTGCCCTGGATATGCTAACTGTAAAGTACGACACCATTTAGCCACAGAACAATACTAAATGTATACATTGTAAAATATATGACAGAAAAATTATCAAAATTCTTAAAATTTTTCTGCCACATTAAAATTGTTTTAAATATATGAAGAGTGAATACTTTTACATTTCAAAAATGTGAACAATGTCCTTTTTATTCAGATAATATATCAAATATGGTTAAAAATTATCAAAGGATTAGAATGTATTAGTTTTGAATAGATTTAAGGTTAAAGTATGAAGACATTATATGCTTACGTTTTATATAACAAACAGGATGCATGTTTAAAATTCCCTATGCTTAACTTATATTTATAACACCATATATAAATGGATATATTTAGAATGATTGATCTTTAAATAGTATATAGAAACAAAATTGACAAGAAAAAAGCAAAAATGTCTTGGAATTAACTAGAAAATACTATGTAAGTTTTCTGAATTTAAGAGAGAAATGCCAATTTGAAATTCATAAAATTAACATTAAACAGCTAAATGGAAAATCCTGAAATTAACGGAGAAATTCCGAAATGGAAGATCCTGAAATTAACGGAGAAATTCCGAAGTGGAAGATCCTGAAATTAACGGAGAAATTCCGAAATGGAAGATCCTGAAATTAACGGAGAAATTCCAAAATGGAATACCCTGAAATTAACGGAAAAATTCCGAAATGGAAGTTCCTGGAAATAACGGAAAAATTCCCAAACGGAAGATTCTGAAATTAACGGAAAAATCCCGGCAACTTGCTGCCAGTAGTTTTTCCGTTAATTCAGGGAATTTTTTTTAACAGTGTAATTGCACTTTGTAATTATTGAAATAAACGGGTAATGTTCTATTTAAACCTAAATGTTATTAAAATTACCTAGGTTAGCTTCTGTCTTTTTACTTTCCAACTTGAATTTAATAAAATTGACTATGGAAATATTTTTTTTTCAATTTTTTCTAATGCTTGTGGTTTTGTTTTATAAAAATAAAATCAAGTTCATATTACTTTACACTTCAAAATACTCAAATAAAATAAAATAGATATATAAGAATCGGGACACACATTTAATAAATTCAGTTCTGCATATGCCACTTGTTGATATTTTGACGTTTATAAGATAAAATAGGAATTAAATAGAGGCGACGTGTTTAAGAGCTTAAAATTCGTAAAACAATTTCATATTTGAATTCCGTTTTAAAGACATAATTTATTCAGAAAAGAGGGTTTTATGTCATGATTGGGTAAACGAAAATAAGAAACTTAGACCTTATATGGTCACTCAGGCTGCTCTAATGCATTTTTAATATTTTTTTTTATCACGTTTTAACTAGCTTAACTGTTTTTATATGGTCAGAACTTTTGGGTTCTTGTAGTTTTTAATATTTAATAAAAATAACTGATTCTTCTAAATACTATGTTTTGAGAAAGTGAAAGTGTATTTCGTGAAATTTTAAATAATCATACATATTTATAAAATTCCTCAAGAAAATATGTCATTTAAAAACCTCTAGAAATGTATGTAATTCCTAAGAAGTTGAACGGTGGAACATCACTGTTTTAATTTTCATTCGGATTGTGTCCCTTATAGTTCAGATTGGTTCCTTATCTAGCAAAAAAATAAAACAAAAGATTACGGTAAATAGTAAGGCGATAGAACACACGAAGCATTATTATCAGATACCTTTTTAAAATACCTTCATTTATGAAAATATTTTTAGCCTACTTTTCTTTTTTTTTAATTCGAAGAATTAAAAAATATGAAAAAGTAGTCTTCCGTCCGTCTGTCCGTCCGTACCCCCCTTCCAAAATCAGTTCTATCAATCCGATCTTAAAAATTCTTTTTTTATTAGAAAGGTATAACCTAAGACACCCAACTTTCATACTTTTTGTCCGTCTGTCTGTACGATAGGACGGACATAAATCTACTATTTGACGACGAATTTCCCATTGAATTAGCATTGAAATTCAATTTCGAGTCATTTAAATCGCTGAATTTAACTACAAATGCTACGGACAAGTGAGATACGTCAAAAAATTCAGCGCATCGAAATTAGAATACATTGAAAATTTCAGAAAAGAATTCGAATTCAAAGTACTTCAATTATTTAAAAAACATCAAAATTTAATGCTAATTTAAAAAGCATAGGAAGCCATTTTTATTAGAATTAAATCACCATTGCCATCGCAACAATTGCTTGAGAAACTTTAATTCTTTTAGACAATAAATTAAAATAAATTTATTTTTGAGACATCGATCAATTTAAGATGACGTCAAATATATATTTCACTACGAGATCTTTGTATGTTGATATAAATTGTTTTCATTCTATTTTAAAAGAGAGGAATATTACATATTTATTCTTTGAAATACAAATGTTTGCAAACGAATTAAGTAATAATTATTTAATTTTCGAAATAAAATTAATGAAACTAGCCGAATTTAGCAAGTAAATGTTTATTGAGGAGTAGTTTTTTGGTTTTTGTTCTACGAAAAATCAAATACTTATTTATAACTGCAAATAAAGCTGTGTTTAGTGAAAGATGCTGTGTTTAGTGAAAGATGCTGTGTTTAGTTAGATGCTGCGTTTAGTGAAATTTATTTTAAATTTAATGTGGTAAAACGGTTGTGGATGTCACTTACTGTTACGAACCTAGTTTTTTTTTAAGATAAGAATTTTAGTAAGTATTTAAGTAACAGGAAAGTAGGCTATTTTAGTTCTCTAAGAACTTCTTGTTTTAAAATTTCGATTAGCTGTATTTTACCTCCATGCGACTTTAACCCTAATTCTCATGAAGTAGCATATATGCAACCTTTGATTTCCCCCCTAACTTATGCTTGTTAAGTGACGTCAGCTAGTATGTTGCATTGTTATTTGTTAGAAGAACAGTAGAAGCTTCGATCAGAGTGAAAAGAATGTTCAAAGTTAAAATTATTTTTGTTTTAGAGGATGGCAACTTGTTGGGTTGTTGGGTTTTTGCATCATGTCTCGTTGTCTCTACAAGACAAGACCATTGAATTATTTTTCATATTAATTTTGTTTTGTTTTTACTTTGAAAAATATTTTTCACATTTCTTATGTTCTATAGCTTTAAAAAATTGTTTAAATTGTTCGATTACCACTGTTTTTGGAAAAATACAAGCTAAAAACTGAAGGTTGCACAATGCTACTTCATGAAATTAGGGTAGTTATTGACATGATTAGTTGTTACTTACACTTGAATATTTTTAACTTCCACACTACGTTTACAACACTAAAAGGGGACGGTTTTATAATCGTTCAGTCTATCCGTCTGCCTGTGTGCCACCCACTTTCACAGAACGAACCAAAAGTCTCACAAATAAGTAGGATACGTTATTTTGAAGCGAAAAATCAGTTTAGGCTACATTCCAAGTTACATTAAAAATTTAAATGAGAAAATTTAAAATTTAAACAACTAAAATTTTAATTTACATTTAAATAACATGCAAATTCCATTTTGATTCATTATTTTCACTGTTGTCATTACACCAAACGCACGAGAAACTTTATTTAAAATAAAAATGAAACACTTGAAAAAAATATTTATTTTTATGATATAATTCAATTTGGATTGTTGTAATAACACAATGAAGTTATTTTGATGGTTCATTATATATGTAGGAAGAAAGAGGCATAAAAAATTAAAATTTGTATAAAAATATATACAGTTTCGCTTTTAATTTTAATGCAAAAATTTTACTAATTTAATCGATCATGAGAGGTGGAGTAGGCCACCTCCTCATTTTCAGAGATAGTGGAAAATGCAGATTCTGTCACAAATGTTTCTCCTACGTCTTTTGTAAAAAGTGTAATTTAAGGGTGTTTTTTTTACAAAACAAGTAGGTTTGTTACAGAATCTGTCATCTAAACCGCTTCCCCGCAATATATGCTCACAGGAAACACACAATTTATACACTTCAGAGAGAAAATCTCTAATTAAAAACTTTAAACAACAAAAAATTATCTATTTTCATTTATATACTTTCGTAAATAAAAATTACTCATTATCGTTTGCTAAATTTGTTTGAAATTCGTAGAATAATGATGCAATGTTTTAATAAATATGTATCTTTTAGTAGCCACAATTTAATTTACAGTTCAAAAAAATATATAAGTAGTAAAATTGATGCTTTAAAAATAAAAGCGAAAGTTTGCATATTTTTATGCAAAATTAGAGGTTTGTATACAGCTTTCTTCATACATATATAATGAACCGTCGAAAAAAACTCCATTGTGATATTGTAACAATCCAAACCGAATTATATCACATAAATAAATATTCTTTCAAGGGTTTTATTTTTATTTTAAATAAAGTTTCTCGTACGTTTGACGAAATGGCAACATTGAAACTATTGAATGAAAATGGAATTTGCAAGTTATTTCAATGTAGTTTAAATATTAAGTTATTTAATTTTTAAATATACTTCCAATTTAAATTTTTAATGAAATTTGGGATGTAACCTAGTCTGATTTTTTTACTTCAAAATGACGTATCCCACTAGTTTGTGCGACGTTTGGTTTTTTCTGTGAAAGTGGGTGACGGACGGACGGACGGACGGACGGACAGACGGACTGAACGATTATAAAACATTCAATTTTTTACGTTATAAACGTAGTGTGGAAGCTAAAAGCAGAATTACTTTGAGCAAGCACTTCTTTAAATATAAGAATATTGTATTGTACCGTAATATATAGATGTATATAGTTTTTTGTTTATTCTTTGTTTCATTGATATTCATAATTTATAAAAAAACATTCATTAAAGTAATATTTGTACGTAGCATAATTTTTTGGACATGTACTGCCTTTATCATTTAACACAAGTAGTACAACAACTACAACTCAGGTAACACAAATACAACTACAAGCTCCATGAACCAGTTACCCCAATCTCATGAAGTAGCATATATGCTACCTTTTATAAAACTCTAATTAATTAATGCATTAATTATTTTAGAAAGGTTATGACACTAAATAATCTTTATTTTAGCTGTAAAAAAGCCGAAAAATAATTGAAAATTAAAAACAATTTAAAAAATTTATGACCATGAGAATAAGGGTTAAGGGAAGGAAAATATTAATTACTGATTGACGAATTTTTTTGTATATAATACATTTTTTTCCTTTTAAGACATTTCCAATGGACCAAAATTGTTTGCATGCTGGTATGTACTACCATTGGTACTTATAATGTTACGTATTAGCACAACAATATTTACTATTATTGTCATTTGGTGATCAAGTTTATAAATCATCACCTGATAAGGTCATTTATGTTACAGAGGACATTAGCGTCTACCTCCGCAATTCGGATATGAATCGGAAAATGTTTTTAAGGGAAATATCTTTTCAATGTTTTTCCCTTAAAAACATTTTTACGGAATTTCCAGACTAATTTATTCAACTGCCAGATTTATTCATAAGTGGATTACACGGGCAAGGTGATTTTATTAAAAATAAAAGTAGATTAAATCAAGGACATTTCATTACATTAAATAATAATATTTTTTAAAACAATGCATATAATTTTCAATCAATACTTTAATTCAAAAGTATTATATACAAGTATTATATTAAGTATTATATTAGTATTATAATAATATAGTAAGTATTATATTAAGTATTATAACAACAAGAAATATTTGTTTATAACAGATTAAAATGAATAACCCAACACACTCAGAAACGAGTACTCAAAAACGACGAAATTTTCCTTAATTTTGACGATGCCTTTACTGGCAAATGCTCCGAGTTTTGTTTTCCTCAAAGTAAGGAAATTTGATTCGTCATTTTTATGAGGATTCGAATAACATATAATCTAAAGAAATATTTCGTCATTTTTGAACATGTGAGTACAACGATGAGTTTCAGTTTCCTCAAAATTAATATACAGAATCATTAAATTGAGGATACGCGCTTATTCAAAAGTCACGTGATAGTTTGACGAAATAATACTCAAAATTAACGAAATGAGGCTTGAGGATTCATGAATCGTCAAAAGTGAGCGTATTATACCTGATAGTGAATTAGTAAAAAATTACTGTAACTGCATATAGGTGATTATTATGTATGCAGCGACATGCCATCTGCCTTTTATCACTAACTGCAAGGATAACAATAGTAAATTTTCGTAGTGGGAAAAAACTCAGAACTCAAACGATGTTTCCTCTTCTCAATGATTTGGGGTTTCACCGACAGTTCTATTTTAACACTTTTTTTTTTAAACAGCGGTTTCTAAAATAATTCAAAACGTTCTTTTCAGAAACTTGACAAATATTTGTGTTGGAAAATAACAAGAAGCTTTTATAAAATAATAATATATATGTAGCTTTTAAATTTAATTAATAGTACAATTATATTAACTAAAAATATTGTAATTAATTTATAAGTTATTTTAAAACTTACTTTTTAGCAGTGGTCTCATAATTCAATCGTCCTCGTGATATTTTGACGAAATAATACTCAAAATTAAAGAAATGAGGCTTGAGGACTCATGAATCGTCAAAAGTGAGCGTATTATATCTGAGAGTGAATGAGTTAAAAATTACTGTAACTGCATAAGTGATTATTATGTATGCAGCTACATGCCACCTGCCTTTTATCACTAACTGCAAAGATAACAATTGTAAATTTTCGTAGTGGGAAAAAACTCAAACGATGTTTCCTCTTCTCAATGATTTGGGGTTTTACAGACAGTTCTATTTTAACACTTTTTTTTAACAGCTGTTTCTAAAATAATTCAAAACGTTCTTTTCAGAAACTTCACAAATATTTGTGTTGGAGAATAACAAGAAGCTTTTATAAAATAATAACGATAATGTAGCTTTTAAATTTATTAATAATACAATTAAATTAACGAAAAATAACGTAATTTAATTAATATAGAAGTTATTTTAAAACTTACTTTTTAGCAGTGGTCTCATAATTCAAATCGTCCTTTCCAGAGACATAGTCAAATATTTGAGTTGAGAAATTACAAGTAGCTTTAGTAAAAAAAAAAATCCTTTTATTGCTTTTAAATATAATTTATAATGTATTCAAACATGATTTTAACTGTTTTTATCAGAAGCATATTCAAAGAGGGTTTTTTTTACTTAAAACGTATGCTAATTTTTTACGAATTAAAATGGTGCAACGGTATATTACTTTTTTAAAAATAGCTTTAATTAAATAGATGGTAATGAAAAATATATCAGATTTTTTTTGAAAACAAATGTTGATATTTTTGTGTAGATAAAATATTCTTATTTTTCTTAACTTGTGCAATTATAAAAACTTTTCGACAAAATAAATAACTGACTCTACTTATTTCACTAATTAGGTATATTAAGCTTAATTCTTGACATCACAATAATATAATAAAAACATTATGCACTAATTATGCACTAATTATTAAGGATAATTAGACAAACTAAAAATATATGAGTAGGTTGCAGTTTTGTTAATTACCCTACTTCTGCGATTTAAAATCGACCAAATGAAAAATAAATCTCATAAACAAAATAAAAAAAGGTACAGAAATTCTTTCCTAATTATGCTTTAAAATATGCTCATTTTGTTAAGCTCACTTTGTTGTTCATTTTTCAAAACAATTAAAGGCTAACAGCAGTTTATTTGTTCCATGTATCAAAGCTCCAACGAGGTTACAGACAGTCCCAAAAGGGAATTAAATCTTCCTATTGTACACAAGGAATGGCCATATAAAGATCAAAGGTAAAAATAACCATTAGTAGTAATGGGAAAATGGCGTTCTATCAGCCAAACACTGTAATTAATGTGGAAATCATTACCATAATTAAAATTTCCACCGGGAGAATTCAGATTAAGATTGCAGCTTTCTGAAACTAACTGATAGTTAGTTAAGATATTTGAGACTTCGAGTTTAGTTTGAATATTAAGTAGGAGCCAATAAAACTCGGCAAAAAATGTTCCTTGATAAGGTTCCCTTCGGTTATTCAGCTAACTTCTGTTGTTATGACCGGTTATAAAGTTCAACGCTGCTTTGTAGCTGATCATATATGAAGTTAACACGTATCTTTTAAAAAGATTTTTTTCAGTAACTATTTTTATAGGAAAAGGAATTGACTAGCTAATTCAAAATAGCACCGAAATTAATAGATAAAATATATTTATTAGTTTGTAAATTAAATAATAAAGAACATATTGTTCATTGAAATATAAGTACAAAGATGAATAAGTACAATTAATTTGTAGAAAACAAATGCCTCGATAATCACTTAAACAATTGTCTACGAACTGTTCAAATGATTATTCATTGCAGTGCTTTCATTGAAAATGCTCGAGGATAAACCACTTCCGTTTCGAAATAAGAAAGTATTTTCAAATAAATGAAACAAATTGAATTGAAATGGTTTGCGAATAATCGAACAATGGAACCAATTAAATTAAGCATGTTCATTGAAGTTTTCGCTTTTGTATAAAGAAATACTAATAAAAGGACCATAACAGTCGTTTGTTAAAGCATTTTTTACTCAATATTAAACTTGGCTCTCTCTTCAACAGTTTTTTTTACAGACTTTAATAACAGTGTATGAATAATGAAACAGACAAATAAATTACACACAATTAAAAAAATAAACTTAATTTTGGAAAAAAAATTCACTCAATTTTGATGCTAATAAAATAAAGAATTTAGTAATGTATGTGTTAAGAAGTAAGGTATCTAATTCCTATGTAAAAAAAGTTGTGACATGCAAAGACGTATAAAAGTTTCAAGAATCTGCCTTTGCATGCTATTCATGTACCAAATTTATGTTCGAAATATTTTATTTGATGGCAATGTTAATGCAAACTTTAAAAGAATAAATTAAATTGATCTTATAAATTTAAAAAAAAAAAAACTTGTAAATATGAAGGCAATAAAATAGATCGAAAGTGGTATTAAAAAAATCCCGTGGCTCTCTAAAAAAAAGGTATTGTATTAAAATTAAAAATCTACCAAGTATTAAATAAGAATTCTTAAGCATTATTTTCGTTTATGCTTACCCATGCAAAACGTGATTTTGAAAGTTCCGGTAATTTGCGTTTCAGCATTGTTTGGTTTCTGCTGACTATGAAATGAGTCAGTTGTAATTGTAAGTTGAACGATTTGGAATAAAATATAGTTCTGAGAGATCCTTTAGCGGAATACTTTTTTTCTTCTTATTTTAAGGATTTATATATTTTTTTAAATATTTTAATTGCCTTTTTTAAACTTAATACTTATAAAAGTCCAACTATGTCTTACAATTTTGTTGGATCAAGTTTACTTCATGCGATCGTCCATTCAAGCGGCTCAGTGGCTGAGAAGTTAAACGTGTCCGCCTCGTAAGCCCAAGATCGCGGGTTCGAGTCCCGGCTGAGTCGTCGGATTTTCTGGTTGGGAAAATTCTGGGCACGCATGTCATATGATTATGTGGCGTGTAAAAGATATCTGGAGGGCACATTTGCCCCTGGTTCTCTCGTCAAAATTAAATCTCGGCATACTTTAACATCCACAGAGAGCTCAGATTCATTGTAATCTGTGCGTCAAAATTGGAGTCGCCTAGATGGTGCCACAAAAAATGGCTCTTAGTTCTGGGAAATGTGTCGAGTCTGCAAAGGCTTGACCGCCAATGTTGCAGCCCCATTAGCGGGGAAAAAAAGTTTACTTCATTTAAGAAGGACTGCCAGTTTCATAGAGCTAATGCATTAGTTTTGAAATCACAACTTTTGCAAAATAATTTCCTTGCCATGTTATCCAATTATCATCATAACATCAATTTAAAACAAAATTGAAAAGAAAATAGAATCCGGTTATTTAATTATTGACTGAAAAGCTTCAAAATAGTGTCACCTTTTGCTGTAGATTTTTGGCATATACAAATTTCAAAAATATATAATTAAATAACTAGATGATAATTTCGTTTCAAATGTGTTTCATTTCGATGGTATGTTGATTCCTTTATCTGGGTAAAAAGAAGGGCTAACATGGCAAAGCAATACTTCTTCGGAAGTTGTGATTCCGAAGCTAATGCTAGTTTGGAATAGAGCTAATATCAATCTCTCTTAAAACTAACCCCCATTACCAACAAAATTTATTCCGTATATGGTGATTTCAATTTATATGTAAAAATTGTAAAATTAACGTTTGCATAATCGGGATGCTGTAGATGTTGAGTGGCAACATATATGCAGAATGAAAATAAATTCTTCCTCGAGACTCGATTGGTGAATCAATATCACTTAAAAAATAATATTTTCCAACAATAATTTTTCCACAACAATTTAATAACTCACAACTCTAGATCTAATTTTATTTGTGCTAAAACATGATGTGCATGTGTCATAAAATGATGCATTAATACTACTGTAGCCTTTTAATTCAAGTGTAGTTTTAATGTATTTTCTCACAATCCACCGGTGTCCTCATCAGAAATCTAAACTCCTAAATATTGGTTTTGTACACCTTACCGTCTGTTTTTAAAGAAACACTGGAGGGAAAAAAAGATTTACTATAGATACCCCCAAAAAATTGGGGATCGAGGCTACGAATGTCTAGTGCCAGTTATTGAGTATTAGACAAGTAATCACACCAGATCTGATACGAATCAATGATATAAATTCGACAGTGATTAACCCTGCCATGGGTAAGTAAACTGCTATAACCACAACAATAAAGTGGAACTTTTTTTAAAAACTGAAATCGTCAGTTGTTAAATAATATATTAGTATATGGAGAGTACACGGGAAGAACCGATTGATTTCGTACAAGACTTTCCTTTATAGCCTCTTTAGGTATGATAGCGAGAAATCGCCTAAACTGGTGTAAAAAAGCCAGTTACTCGCTTTGTTTATCTTTCGCGGCAACCCTAATTCACGCCAGAGTTGAGTGGAACGAGTCACACGTTTGTACCGCAAATGAAGAACCATAAGAAAAACCGGTTTCCGGTCGCCAATGTCCGCCAATCAGAGACACTTACGGAAAGTCTCTAAAGAAATCAATCTGTTCTTCCCGTGTACTCTTCATATGACATTAAACTGAACTAGACACGGTATAAATAAGTAAGTTTAACCATATTTTACCTAAAATATAGGTACATATATACCAAAACCCAGCTTAAGTTTGCAGCAGAGAAATGTACTGAGCGGAAGAATCTTGGTAAACAACCCGTCTGGCGCCGCAAAATCGCGTACTCTGATTGGCTGCTCCTTTCAACCCTGATATTCATGCGCCCTGTTACGTCAAAATCGAAGGAAAAAAATAATTAAAATAACACTCTAACTGAAGCTAAAGTAATAAAAATAATAAATTTATGTCTTGAAATAACAAATAAATTTGTTTATTGAATGTGAAATACCTTTTTGTATTCGATTCTCGCACTCAAAAATGAGAACTATTTACCCTTTTTCTCGTAGAACATTTGTATACTGCAAACTTAAGGTCGGTTTAGGTATAGTAATGATCTAAGAATAAAATAAGAATTTTAATTTATTCTGACAAAAAAAGCTTACTGATTAAAAAACAACAACATTTGATTTCATCAAATCTCCAAAGTCAAACGCCACGAACCTGAATGGGTAACTTGGGACACTACGTTCTGTTGCACGATTCCCATAAATATCCGACTTATCCAACATACTTCAAAACAACCCGGGATAGTTGTAATGCCTTTGCGTTCCAACGTAAAATTTTCCTTTGCTTCACGTAAAGTGCAGGCGTTGTTAAATGTATATGAAGAAAAGTAACAACTCTACGTAACGGGGTAGCGTTTTGCTACGATTCTAAAAAACCCCAACTACTACTTTAGGTTTACTTTTTCAAAACATTTTAACAGTGAACAATTAACAAATTTTTTGAAATCCTCTATCCCTTCTCTTTTACGCTTTTACCAATAGCTTTGAAATATCCTCGAATTGATGACAACTCGAAATAATTTTTATATTTGAAATTCTTAATTTGACTTATTTATTTTGGTACTTTTATCACAATGACAGGTGTGCAAATAAGTTTAAATAAAAAATATACGTCTAGAAGCTCTTGGTAAACTACGCGAAAGATAACCTGAAACTGTAAATAATTAAATTATAAAAAGTATTTCACCTTAAAAGAATTGATCGTAGGGTAAGCACTTTATATTTAAAAAAAGAAAGTGAGATAAAGAAAATCTGCAGGGTGCTTAACACAGAGATTTTGAAAGTATCAGCAGAAAAGGTAGAAGATAAGTTCCAGTTTCTAATCTTGTAAAATCTCCCATAATCACAAAGATGCCTTTTTTGCTCACAAAAGAAGATCCTTTGATTTGCCTGCAAATTGCTCAAAGGATGATAGATAAGAAAAAGAGATATTTTCAGGAGAAGGATAGATGAGAGTTATTTTGGAGGAGTTTTTCAAATATAATGTAACGAAAAAAATAATAGGGGACTCATAGAATAGGATATATAGGACATAGGATATAGAATTTTGTTGAAATACAGAGGGTGAAAAAAAATCGAATCAATAGCCCCCACTCACCTTAACATAAGAAAAGCAAATGAAATCTAAAACACAGTATCCTTTAGTTATCTAACTCAGTAAAGGAAACGTTGAATTCCAAGTGAGGAAGTACCAACGAAAAGTTAGTCAAACTCAAAATCTAAGTCAAAGAATTGCAAGACGAAAACAAAACATATGTATTTATATTATTATGACAGTCATAAATATACAGTTTCACAATCAATTACAATGGATAAACCCAATTAGCCAAAAAATTACTAAGCTCTTAAGTAATCATTATCGATGCTGCGTCACGCCATCTGCGTTTTAACACTCATTACAAAGATAACCCTTGCAAAGTTTGGCAGCGGGGAAAAACTCATATTTCTCTTAAAAGATATTGACTGTCCTCAAAGTTTTAGGGTGTTATAGACAGTTCTATTTTAAAACTTATTTCTTAGCAGTGGTCTCAAAAATATAACTCAGTGTCCTTTTCAAAAACATGTTCAAAGTTTTTTTTTAAAGAGCTGCATAATCAAAATAAGCTTTACGTTTAGTAAAGTAAGAAATCTTTGGTTCCTTTGAATTTTAATTCCTAATTTATCAAATCTGATGTAAAATGCTATTTATCAAAAGCAGGGTCAAAGTTAAAAATATATATATATATATAATAAAAAATTTTAAAAAAAATCTTATTTTTTTATTAACTAGTGTAACTAGTTTAACCTTTTCGGTCAAATATTAAAAACTGAGTTTAATTAACTTATTAGGTATATTCAGACGGAGCATTTTTAAAATAACAACCATAAAATAAAAAAAATATATAAACATTAACTATTAAATATTCATTATTCTAATAAAAAAATATCCGATGGGGCTGCAGTTAAGTTAATTAGCCAACAGCGATTTAAAATCAACGAGCTGAGAAAGGAATGGTTTAAGCACAACAAAACGCTACAAAAAAAAAATATTTTTCAATCATTACGTTTTAAAAAGAGTTGCCCATTTTTCCAGATAATTAAAGGCTAATAACAGTTTACTTGTCCCATGTATCAATATTCTAACGAGGCACGCGCAGTCCCAGTGGTGAATTAAATATTCGAATTAAAACACACACAATGACTTAAAAGACCAAAGGTAAAAATGATCATTAGTAGTAATGGGAAAATGACTTTCGATCAGCCAAACACTACACTTAATGTTGAAATTATTACCATAATTAAAATTTCCACCGGCAGTTTACCGATTAAGATAATAGTTTTCGGTAACTAACCTATAGTTAGCTAAGGTATTGGAGAAGTATATTTATATAGTTTGAATATTAAGTAGGAGCCAATAACCCACTTTGTAAAAAAGTAGTTTTGTCGATAATGTTCTATTTGGTTATTTAGCTAACTTTTGTTTTTATGACCGGTTATAAAGTTTAACGTTGTTTTAAAGCCGACCTTATACCAAGATACATCTTGAACACTTAAAGTTTTATTATTTATTTTTATGAACTATTTTTAAATAAAAATTGATTTGTTAAAGCTAACACAAAAAGAAATAAATAATAAATTAAAAATAATATTTATTTGGAAGCTAATTGCTAAAGGGCATAATATGCATTGAACTAGTGTATCGATAAATTGCAATAATACAAAAAGCAAAGGCCACGATAATCCTTAAAAAGATGTCTGCTAACACAGTACAAATATTTATTCAGTCCAATACTTAATTAAAAATATTGAAGTTGAAACCACTTCGAAGTAAGAAAATGAAATAAGAAAGTGTTTTCCAATGAATTTAACAAATTGAATTGAAAAAGTTTTCGAACAGACAGAACAAGTTAAATTAAACACGCTCATTAAATGATTGCTTTAGTACAAAAAACTCAAAATAAAGGGATTATAACAGCTATTTTGCTAAAATATATTTCTGTCTTTCAATATTAACTATTTTTATCTGCTAAATAGTTTTAAAAAAATTGAAAAGCAGAGTATGAATAATTCATTATCAATCCAAATTAATTACAAACGTTTGAAAAAAAATGATACATAGTATGGTATAGAATAATTTATATTAATTTTTATTAATACAGAGTAATTACCATTTTATATAAAAATACCGTTTTTATCTTAAACCTTTGCACGATAAATTATTCATTCAGAACAGTTTGTAACTAATTTACATTTTGAATTTAGTTTTTGAAAGTTATTTTAATGAGTTTTTCCTTCCGTTTGAGAGAAAATTAAGGTTTATACAAGTGTTTCAATAATGAGTTCAAAAACAAAAAAAATAGATTCTATAAATAAAGTTTGAATAAAATATGCATTAAATATATTTATTGTATAGAAAGGTTTAATATTTTTGTTATTGAATTATAGCCTTTTTGTATTTGAAGGGGAACTAGGGACCTTTGAACCATAAGAATACATGACCTGAATGCCTTTTTCTCAGCATTGGAAATGTTTTATGAGATGGAAGTGGTAGCACTTCTTTCCTTTCATTCAACTGATCATATTTGGAAAAACCCAACTGAATCATTGAATACGTGTTTAGCTATACAAAGAAATACGTTTTCATGAAGTAAAAGTAAATTTTTGGTGCCATAAGATTTTTCGGAGTACTTTTTTCTGCTTTAAAGGATTTTTTTTCAATTAGTTACTTGTTTTGTTCATGCTATTAGCTACAATTAAGAGCATAAAGGTGCTTATGAAATTATTTGCAAATATCTTTGGTTTGGGGTAAACAAAAAAAGTTTAATTAGGGTTACTTGACCCAAACCAATTAAGGATACGTGACCCTAGTTATAATGAGTGACCCAAATAAAATGGTTCCTAAAAGTTGCAACGTCTGAGTCGTTAAATCTTTCACAATACTTCTGGAATTAGCTTGAACTATTTTTCAGATTTTGGTTTTCACTACCTGAGAATCTGGTTAAAGTTACTAGTATTAAAGATAATAATGCAAAATTTTTAATATTGTATTTAAATTGTCAATAATATTAATTCATTGCGGACGTTATATCATTATATCTCTGAAATGTTATTTATAATGAGGGAAATTCATGTGGTACGAAAACCTTGTTGAATTCAAAAAGAACCTATATTTCTACGCGTTATATGCTCTTCAAGTAGATCTGAGAAGAGACTAATGGATGCCCCAACCACAGTATAACATAAACATAAGCCCCAAAAGTGAAATATTATTCAACAATCTCTAAAGCGCCTGAAGTACCTGCTTTTGGAAGAGAGAAAACTAATATATTTTACTCTGTACTACAAGGATTTCTCTATTTTTTTATTATATTTTTGTATGTCTCTATTTTTTGGAAAAGAATACCAGAGCTCCTCCTGATGTAGTATATCTCTGAACTTTTATATCACCAGCAAAGAGCTCGGAGAGTCTAGTAAGAACGAAATAAAAATTCATAGCTGCCACTTTTCGAATTCTTTCACATAAATCACACTGTTCAAAGGAAAAACTGACAGAAGCAGGTATATACTTTTTTTTAGTTACATTTAAAAAAAAATCGGTACATCATATATCGGAGATATACTGTTATCTCTCTATACAGATATACTCTTATCTACTCAGAAAAAAGTATACTAGATTTCTTACTAATGCTCAAATTTTTGTTATCAGTCATTTAAATAAAATTATAGGTACCATATTATAATTATTATAGTAAAACTAACGAACATTCAAAGATAAAACAATAAAAAATATTGTTTTTTAAAAGCATTAAAACTGTGCAATTGATATTTAAAATTATTTTTCGTGTACAAAAACGAAATGGTATAAAATATTTACGAGACAAATTGTATCTTCAAAAATCTGATTTTAATATTAAAAAAATACCGCAATAATATGCTAAATAGTTTTCTGTACATATGTTTAAAACATTGTAAAATATTGTTTTTAGGAGGTGTTAACATTTAATATTAGATATTCTAAAAATTTTATTACTGCAAAAATGAAATGGTATTAACTATTCACAGGAAAAAAAAATTCTTAAGAAAAGCAAATATGCCATAAAATGGTTCAACCAAATATCACATTCTGAAAATAGACCTGCTTTCACTAAAAAATTGGTTCGACTTCTACTCCAATAGCATGAAAGTTCGGTTCGAATTCTACTAAACAATTTAACTGTTTACTCAAACGCAAGCGCTGCGCCATGAGTACTGAGTAGTACTGCTTCTGCTTGATTGACCTGATTGCCCCCCCTCCCCCCCTCCCCCGTGGCCGAGGGGTTATAGCAATAGCCTAGGGATCAAGCGATCTCAAGAGAGCGAGGGCTCGAATTCCACGTACTGCCAGTCATCCTATAAAACGGATCTCTTTTCTGGAAATAGTAGAAAAATCAAAAATCATCAAGGATGGGCCCGAGTACACTGGGGCAGACGTGCTCGTTAAATTTTTGGGGTCCAAAGTCCCGACGGCGCCGGCGTTAGCTTACGATGTACGAATTACCGTTTATTTCTCACCTTTCACTGTTGTTATGCATTGAGAGAACCTTTTCGTGGTTCAACCTTTCACTATAGTTACGCGTTGGAAAAATCTCGCATATGGTTCAACCTCTCACCATAGTAACGTAATTCAAAAATAGGTTCAACAGTCTACAAATTAATGGTTGCAGCAAATTTGAATCATATTTAGGTTCAACCTTGAACTCTTATTTTTAACAGTGTACTATTTTTTAATGGGTAATGGGAGGGGGGTGATAAATTTGGACCAAAAATTACACTTCTCACAACCCCGTTAAAGTCTGTGAATGGAAATTCGAGTTGTGTCTCATTGAAAATATTAATTACTCTTTATATATTACAAATAAGATAAAACGTACATGAGGGCTCCGCGTAAGGCTGACAGCACACTGTAAAAACAAGGGAGTATTATTACACTTGTTTCGGGTTTATGAAATGCTAAATAAGGTATAAATATACACGATTTGTGGTGTTAGCACCAAAATAGGTGTTATTATTCACCCAAAATGGTTTTTATTTAAACTTAGGAAAAAATTGGTGTTAACATACACCAAGAATGTAGCCTTTCGACGAAATTTTGAAAACGAAGCACCAAATTCGGTGTTACAGATCGAGCCAATCTAGCAATTCTGGTTGTAACGGGAAAATTAGAGCTGTGTTTTGATAATTCATTCGTGATGTGCATGGTTTGAGTCTTAGTTTTAAAATGGCTTGATAAAAAACCTATTTCAGCGTGCATTTATTACTTTTAAAGGATTGTCTGTGTGTTTGCACTCAGTTAACCCTAAATAACAGCATGGGTTTAATTTTAATGATGATAAATAGTGTTTGTATTTGATGTAAATGCAAAGTAGGTGGAACAATTATATGTATTCTTTATATAGATAAATCACCTACTGAATAATTTAATTAAAACTTCAATAATAGCAAATCTGGTTATAACGAGAAAATTAGGGTTGTATCGAGTTGAAAACTAAATGTACTACCAGTACAGTCTGTCTAGTAAAACTTTATAGAAAAAACTTTGACGCAATTAAAAAATAAAGACATTTAATTTCGAAGACTTCTTTTTGAAACAAATACAGCGTATTCCTTTGCAACCATGGCAACTATTTTCACAACAAAAAATTTATCTAGCCGTTGCCATTAAGCGAACAAGAAAAGAAAATATTAATTTAACAATTTTAGGACGATAAAATAAATAGTTTTTTGGTAGGCAAAAGTCCAAAGTTCCAACATACTCCCACCTTAAGTTGTCGGTTGACAACTTAAATATTCATCTATTGTTCAGGTTCCTGCGTCTTCGGACGGTGAGTTGACAGGACTGACGAAGTTGTGAGCAGAAACCTCCAGTGGATACAGGCGCTGAATTGGTCGAATAACTTGTCCATTGGTTGTTTTAAGACGTACTACTCTCACGACATCATCTTTCCCAGGTAGCATTTCGATGACAAGTCCTAAAGGCCATTCATTACACTTTGCGTTGTCGCTTCCAATCAGCACTATATCCCCAAGTTGTATCTTCCTATCATGTTTTCTATTGTCATTTTTTTTGAATTAAAAGTCCCAAATATTCTGACCTAAACCTTTTTTTGATGTTTGTTATTAACTTGTGTCGATATTTCAATCTGTTGTTTAAGCACTTTCCATCTACTTGGTCAAGGTCTGGCACTCCTGGATGTCGCAACTCTTGTAAAAATGAATTTGGAGATAGTGCCATCAGCTCGTTATCACTTTCTGCTATGTGAGTGAGGGGTCTTGAATTTATTAAGAATTCAGTCTCACACAAGATGGTGGTCATTTCTTCATAAGTCAGGAAGGCATTGCCTAAAACTCTTCTTAAAATCTGTTTCATCACGCCAACTAGTCTTTCCCAAAATCCCCCATACCATGATGCGGTTGGCGGGTTAAAAAACCATTGGATTTTCTTAGTTGTGCTGTACCGAGCAATCTCATCCCAGTCTACAAGCTTCAATTGGTTCGACGCTCCTACGAAGTTAGTCCCGTTGTCACAGTACACTACAGAAGGACGTCCTTTTCTTGCTATGAAACGGCGAAAACTTTGAAGAAAGGCCTCGGTGCTTAAAGATGAAACAAGTTCCAGGTGAACTGCCCTGTAGACTGAACAAGTGTAAATACAAATCCAAGATTTGGTTCCGTCTTTCAAAAGAAGTGGTCCAGCCATGTCAAATCCAACTATTTGAAAAATGGCAGTGTCCTTTATTCGGTTTTCTGGGAGAGGGGGTATTGGCGCTGTCAAGTTCTGTTTGGCATGTCTCAAACAAATGACACATTTTGACACTACAGATCTCACGGTTTTCCTTGCGTTTAAAATCCAGTAGTGTTCTCTTAATATATTCGTCAACATCTGTGATTTCGCATGAGAGTTTTTCAGGTGCTCAGTCATTATTAATCTTTTAACCACTTGGTGATCAGAAGGCAGAATCATGGGGCTTCTAAAATCCACCGAATCCTTCATATACGTGAGTTTGGTTCGCAATCTGAGTATTAATTCTTCATCAGTATATGTAGACAAATTCTTTAATCTTTTCATGTTGTCTTCGTCAAAATACTCAATTTGAATTAGCTTCACAATCTTCTTTTCTGCAACTTCTACTTCTTGATATGACAATTCTCCAGTTATTCGTGAAGATGCTTTCTGCCTACAATTATAAATGAACCTTTGTATCCAAGCGACCATGCGAACAATTTTATCATAGTTCGAAAAATAATGGTAAAACCATCTGGAATCTAGATATTGGCATTCAGTGGTCTTGTTTCTGCTGGATGTAGGATTACCATCTCCGCATTCAGTTGATATGTTTAAGGCACATATAGTCGATTCTGCTTCAACTTCCTTTCTTATTTTCTTTCTCTCTTGTGAGATAGCAGCTTCATCGAGGACTTTTTCTGTAGATGGCCAGTTTTCTTCTGTTTTCGTGAGCCATTTAGGGCCCTCCCACCATTTAAGGGTTAATAACTTCCGAGCCGAACATCCTCTCGAAGGTAAATCTGCGATATTATGAGTCCCAGGAACATGCTTCCACGTGGCTGGATCGGTTAGCTTTCTGATCTCCTGAACACGATTGCTTACAAATACTTTCCAGGAGTCGTTTTGTTGTATCCAAGTCAAAACAGTTGTTGAGTCAGTCCAAAAATATTTCTCCACGGTTTTCCATTGTAGACCTTCCAGTACAGATGTGCATAATCTAGCTCCCACCGTTGCCGCAAGTAACTCTAGTCGTGGAATGGAGATTGGCTTGGTCGGGGCGATGCGAGACTTTGCCGCCAACAAATTAACTGTAACTCCTTCAGAATGTTCCACTCTAACAAATACCGCTGCTGCATACGCATGGGCGCTGGCATCACAAAATGTGTGTAGACTTATACCATCAACACAATCAGGGTCTTCGGAAAACCATATGTTTATAGTGACTTCTTTAAGAAGGTGAAGTTCGCCAAACCAATCCAAAAACTCCTTTTTTATATCTTCTTTCAGTTCGCTATCCCAGGAAGTGTTATCTTTCCACGTTCTCTGTAGCAGCATCTTTGGTAACATTAGCACCGGGCATAAGAATCCAACGGGATCGAAGACTTTATGGGCTACAGAAAGGATGACTCTTTTGGAAATGATCGCCAAGTTGTAGTTTTCCAGCCAATCAAGATTTATGCTGAGTGTATCTTCGGCACGATCCCACTTTAATCCTAGCACAGAAGATACATTCTCTGGATCGTCATCTCCAGTGTATTGCCACCCTCGCAAGTTGAACTTTCCTTCCGACATAATATGACGAGACTCTTCAATAAATGGGGAGATTTCACATTCATCATCCAAGCTTGTCACGACGTTATCCACGTAAAAACTGTGAAGAAGTCTGTTTACAATTTTTTCATCAAATTTGGCGAATTCTAAGTACTTCGTCAAATGATGTTCTAACACAGCTGCTAACAGAAATGGACTACTTTTCACGCCAAATACAACTCTAGTGTGACGCATTATTTTCAATTTTTCATTTTTATCTCCTTTCCACCAAAAGAATAGAAGGAAGTTTCTCTCCTCAGGTCTTACACTAATTTGAAGAAAGGCTTTTTCTATATCAGCGATAATTCCATATTTACGCTCCCGGAATTTCAGCAGAAGACTAGGTATTAATTCTAGTAAATTCGGGCCGCACTCCAAACACTGATTCAATGATGGTGAACCTACAGGTTTCGCTGAAGCGTCAAACACTGGTCGTACTTTCGTGGTACTTTGCTCTTTAACAACAGGCCTATGTGGTAAATAATGCTCATGATGAAGAGCTTCTTGAGATACTTCCTCTATAATGCCTAATGTTTCCCATTCCTTGAAAACCGTATCATAATCCTCAAACAAGGTATCTGATTGTAGTAACTTATTGGTTGAAATTTCTAATCTCTTCAAAGCAAGATCCTTGTTACTTGGTAGGGGTAAATGGTTTTCTTTCCAGGGCAAAGCAATTTCGTAACGACCTTCTTCGTTAATTCTAACAGTATCTTCAAAGTATTGTTTCGTTCGGATATCTCTCTCCTTCCGTGATTCTGTCTCAGTGGGATCAGTAATACCAAGGACATCCAAGCTAAATAAATCCGAAATACTCGCAGTACGTACAAACATCGATATAACCGCCATTGCAGTATCTTCTTTTTCAGCGGGCAATGTGGTTTTCCCCATTAAAGTCCAACCTAAATAGGTCTCAGTAGCAACCAAACCTCCACTTAAAATCTTCCTTTTTCCTGTAAAAAGTCTGCCTGCCACATCAGCACCAATCAATACATCAATTTCGCTACTCTTTTCTTCACAATCATTGAGGAAAATATTCATAGATTTCAATTCTCTCGTCCAAGGACCTTTTGATACTGACGGCACGTTATCACATATCTTTTCTTGACCCAAAACATCAAAATCGCACAGAAAATTACTTTCTAACGATCCCAGTTTAATCTTATAAACATTGTGAATTTTGGCGCCAAGCTTGGTTCCTCCAAAAACTGAATGGGACACTGTTTGTTGCCTTGAAGGTAATATTTCTAAAGCCTCAGCAATTTCCTTCCTTACGTAAGATTTTTGCGATCCGGTATCAAACAGTGCTCTAACACTCATAGTAGAGGTTGTTCCAATTATTTTAACTCTCAACGTTTGCAATAAAACTTGAGGACTCTCACAGAAGCTCGCCAAATTAATCGCCTTCTGATCTTGGTTATCATTATTTTCAACGGTACTAGAATTAGCTTTTTCTTCCTTTGCTTTGTTCTGAGTAGTTTCTGGACACATTATTACGTGGTGAGCTTTGGTACAAACGGGACATCTTATGAAACACCGGCATTTATCAGCCCGGTGATTTGCTTTAAAGCATTTGAAACAACGACCCTTATCTTTTAATATGTTTCTCTTATCCGAAATTGACATCTTTTGGGCCTTGAAACAATTTACACTTTCATGTTTTTTGTGATTGCAAAATATACACGAATTTTCTACTGACCCATTTGTACTTAATAAACTTGCTGCCGAAGTTGTCTTATATTGGTAATTGTTTGGCGCTCTTTTCTTAACGAATGCATCATCTTTGAGGCCAAAACCTGTCATCGCCAAAACAATTCTTTCTTCCGACTCAACTTCAGACTTCAAAAACTTTAACAAACTGTCCAGTCTATCCTTTGGATCCCCACCATGGTCAACATTAGGACTTCTCTGGCAGGCTCTTAAAAAATCTTCCGGCATACAGGATTCAACCAAAGGATGAAGTAAAGCGGCGCTCTTATCTTTCGTAACACCAAGCGTCTCAAGAGCTCGAATTTGCGTTTCTAAACTATCATAAAGCACACTCAAATTAGTTGGCGCAGTTTGAGTGGCATTCTTTAAAACCAATTTTAATAGCTCTCTCACGTAAACTTCAATGAGCAAATCCTTTCTTCCAAAACGAGCTTTTAAGCAGTCAATTGCCTTCGGATAATTTTCAGCCGTTGGAGGAAAGCTTTCTATCGCTTCTCTAGCTCTCGAAAATTCTACAGTGGCTTGTAATAAATATTGAAATTTATCTGAATCTTCAATAGTACTATCTTTATAAATTTTCTCAAATTGGCTCCAAAATGGAAGCCATTCTTTTATATCGCCATTAAACTTTCTTAATTCTAATTTAGGTAACGTAAATTTTCTTCTTACCTCTACATTATCAGAAGCGAGATGCTGAGGATCAAATGAGCTCTGTTCTTGTGCACGAATCTTCGCCAAAGTAACTTCATGTTCTAGCTTGGCTTTTTCTAATTCAAATTGATATTTTCTTTCCTGTTCTTTATCTTCTCGAATAATTTTTTCTTCTTGTTCCTTTTGTAATCTTTTTTCCTCTTGTTCTTGTTGAAACTTTTTTTCTTCTTGTTCTTTTTGAAGTTGAAATATTTTTTCTTGTTGTTCTTTTTCTTCGCGCGTTTTTCGGTCCGACACGGTATTTTGAAGCAACACTTGAACGAATTCGGGATCGCTGGTATATTCCTTGCTATTTAAAATAATATTCTTCAAATCCGTTACCTTGGCATCAGCGGTCACAACTTCACCAATTTCTTCCGCAACGCTTCTCAAGTCTTCCTTCTTAAAACCTTTTACGTCTTTAAACATCTTGGAATAGTTCTATTCTTAGCTGTTTACTGACAGTCCCGCCGAGGGTACCACAAATATCGAGTTGAAAACTAAATGTACTACCAGTACAGTCTGTCTAGTAAAACTTTATAGAAAAAACTTTGACGCAATTAAAAAATAAAGACATTTAATTTCGAAGACTTCTTTTTGAAACAAATACAGCGTATTCCTTTGCAACCATGGCAACTATTTTCACAACAAAAAATTTATCTAGCCGTTGCCATTAAGCGAACAAGAAAAGAAAATATTAATTTAACAATTTTAGGACGATAAAATAAATAGTTTTTTGGTAGGCAAAAGTCCAAAGTTCCAACAGGTTGTGTTTATATTTTTGTGCTAGTATATATATGATTACAAGATATTGAAATGATAAGTATAATTGCAGTATTTTAACATAAGTCATTTAGTTCATTAATATCTGAATTGCTTCAGTGATTAACTTTTCGAATATGAAATCGTCATTGCACTTTCATAAATGATATTTTATTTACGTTTTGTTTGAAAAAACTATAAAATAGTTAAACTGAGGTTAATTGCACAACTTTAATTAGCTATATAGATAGTTGAGTAACAAATTTAACTGTCTGGCCACCCTATTGATATCTTTAAGTCCCGTTTAAATATTCCTAAATATTAATTTTGTTTGAGTTTTTTTTTTTTTGTATAAAAATGTACATTTTCATTTTATTATTTGTAGTATGGACAAAGGTATCCTCGTTGAGTTCAACTCAAGTCGCAAATCAACTCAAGTTACAAAATTAGTTACTTTTAGCAATACAAATATGCCTGTTGTTCAGGATTTGTAAGGAATTAGTTTACACCAAAAAGTGTTTTAAAAAAACCATTATATCCTTTTGATTCTGAAATGTTTAAGTACACCAATGGTTAAGTTTTCTTAGGTGTTTAAGTACACCAAATCACCGGTGGCGTTTTATCACTCCAAAAATGGTGGCAACAGAGTAGCCACCAAATGTGGTTTTTCTACACATCAGTCAGTTATCGGTGTTTCATTACACCGATTTACTGGTGGTGTTTCCTTACACCACTTTTGGTGGCCACTTTGTTGCCACCATTTTTGGTGTGAAGTTACACCAAAATTATTTACAGTGCATGAGCGGGACATATGCCTAGCACCCCAGAGCCCTTAGTCACGTAAGCAGAAAAGGGCACTGCAGGCCTTGGCCCACTACTGGGCTGTTGCGCTGAAGAGTTTAGTTTGTATGTTTATGAACATTGAACTTTAATAAAAATGAGTATTTATGTAATCCTTTTGAAAACGAAGTTATTTGGCACAATTACATGAATATTTCCAAAATTAACATTTATTAAGATTAATTTGTGCAATTATCTTTTAATACATCTGCTGCGCCGTAAAGCGTAATAAAATGCTAAGTGTTATATTTAATTTGTACGAATAAGAATTATTTAAAGTTTCTACTGAAACGAAATTTTAAATGGCTCAACCCTTCAAATAAGATCTGAGCTAACTTAACTCGTCTTAAGTTTTGAAAGGTTCACCCTAACAACCTAAAGAGAAACATACTTTTCACGAACCACTTTACATTGTCATGACAACTAAATATCTCGATTTAAAAAGGGGCTAAGTAGAGAGGAAAGTTTTCTTAAACGCTACTTCTTTGACTAAAATGTTAAGAGAAATAGCTTGGTTGGAAGTTATCCTATGGGACTTAACACTTTAGTACGATGAGTGGTTCATTTTCTTTTCCCCCCTCTCGGAGGGTGCGGATTAAATCTCTTTAATTATGTCTCCACCGAGTTATGTTGAAATTAGAAGCCGTGAGTAATGTCATAAACGTAGCATAAATCCAACACCATCCCTTTGCAGGATGCGGAAGATGAAAGAGATGAATATCATCATCTTCATAATCTTTGAACTCTTTTTTGTGGATGTATCAGCGGAAGGGGTGAAAGATTCCCCAAAGAACTCCCAAAAGTTGTGCTGATCCAGTTAAATCTGGATGTTACGGGGTTTGTTATTTGTTTTCAGTGACAAGTCGTTAATTTGGGAAGAAGAGTTAAACGAGGATATTCTGCTGCTTTGATAAAAATTTTCTCGTACAGGTATGCCGGAAAATAATGAATACCTTTGACTTCTTCTTTGTGGATCTTTTACATGTAAATTGAAGTAAGAAATAAAGGTACTTAAATAAGGAACATTTATGACAATTAAAACATGTTCATAGTTAAAATTTTAAAAATATGCTAATTTCCTTACCCTCTCCCACATAACAATTACTTTGAAAATGACTCCAACCCGATGAAAACTCAAAATTATCCTCATTGAAAAATTTTTATTTAAGAAATGTTAATTTCATTGGGTCGCTTACACTATTTTTTCACGCTTGATGGTATTTGTGCGTATGAGTTTAAATAGTAATTCTTATACTTCTAATAAATTTTAAAAAATGAACCGAAATATAACTTGAAATTCTTACTAATTCAATTGTAGACAATACTTAATCGAAAAAGAGGGCATCATAGGAGATTAACAAGGAATTAAAAACTTGCGCTAAGAAAATCTGCAGAGTACTTACCACTGAGATTTTAAAAGTATCAGCAGAAAATGTAGAAGATGGGTTCCAGTATTTCTAATCTAGTTAAATCTCCTATGATCGTAAAGGTTCTTTTTTTGCTCACTAAGTAACTTCCTTTGAATCTCCTAAAATTGTTCTAAGTATAGATAAGGGAAAAAGGTAATTTCTGATGGTATAAAATAAATTTTTAAAGTTTAAAAGAAATGAGTTTTTAAAGTTTAATACCACAGAAAAAGCTTAAGCCTATTTAAATTTATAGATGCAGATATATTGCAAATAAAAAAAAACATTGTTGAAAAATTAAATAAGTTTTCTTTTAAAAATACCTTCAATTATGGGAAATTGGTGGAATGTATACTGCAAGAAAAAAAATCTATTACTATAGGACTTTTGCTACTGTGTGATATAACTTTCCTGGATCTTTTATATTCTTGGCGGCTGTTTTATTAATGCTGTTGAATTATTCTGTACCCCTCTCCGTTATATCCCATAGGAACCTTTTCTACGAGTAATGTTTCCTTGAAGTGCATTTCGTATTAGCTTAAAAGTTCCAATCCCTACAACGAAGAATAAGGAGCCCACACCCTCTTAAAAATGAATGCTCAAAAATGACGAAATTTTCCTTAATTTCCGTTTGCTGGCAAGTGCTCCGAGATTTTCTTTCCTCAAAGTGAGGAAATTTGAACCGTCATTTTAATGAGAATTTGAATGTCGTCCAATCTAAAGAAATATTTCGACATTTTTGGGCATGTGATTACAACATTGAGATTCATTTTCCTCAAAATCAAGATACAGAATCGTCAAATCAAGATCTTAAAATTAAGGATTCGCGTTTACTCAAAAGTCACCTGATAGTTTGACTAAACAATCCTCAAAATTAACGAAATAAGGCTTGAGGATTCATGAATCGTCAAAAATGAAAGTGTTACTTCTGAGAGTGCAGTTCTAGAAAAAAAGCATTTTCACGCCATGAATATGTATCTATATAATGAGGTTTATTTAGTACATATTTTTGTCAAAACTAATGATTAATAGCAATTGGCAATAATTGCAATAATATTTCTAATAACTATATTTTTAATTACAAATTAATGTTATTAAAATTACATACGGTAATTTATGTCTCTTGAGTTTCCATATTTGAGTATAATACATTTAATTATGTATATTTTATTATTTTACTTTTTTTTAATCTTCTTTTCGGTTAAACTTGTATTTAAATGTTATAAAAATGTTTTTAACAGTAGTCTGTTATATCACTTTAAAAAGCACTAAAATAAAATAAAAATAGTTATAAAAGATTAGGAAAACATCTTTAATCAATGAAGGTTCTACTAATTTCGTTTGTTGTATTAATCTTTTGTTGTTCATATCTATTATATAAGATGCAAATTAAACCGAGATATGGACTTGTTTTAAAACTTAAAGTTCTTAAAGCATTTTTTTGTTTTTAAATTTCGTTTTAAAAGAGATTATTTATTATGAAATATGTGTTTTACATCACGATTAAGATAAGGAAATAAAACAATTAACACTTATGTTGTCACAAAAAAAACTTTTGAACATTCAATTTATAATTTTTTAACTAGCTTAACCGTCTTGTTTTACGCTGTCACAACTACCTTATTTTGTAATTTTGAATGTTTTATAAAGAATGATTAGGTCTTCTAACTATTTTGTCAGAAAATGCGAGCGAATTTTGTGACATTTTAAATAAACATACATATTTGATCATATCCCACAAGAAAATGTGCAATAGGAAAAACCTTTTAGAAACGTATGGAATTCCTAAAAAAATTAACGGTATACGTATCGAAATGCGCATTTTCTTTCATTTTTATTTGGTATGCGTCATCTATAATTGAAGAGCTTAGTGGAAGAACGTGCTAAATGACAAAAAGGTGCAAACGAGAAAATGAGCTTTTAAATATTTAATTCGCACTTATATCCGTTAAAATTGATACTTGCAAACAGCAAAAAATATAATAAACTCAAAGGTTATGGAAAACGGAATACTAATTATATATTAAAAAAGTTACTAATATGTTCATTGACACAGAAATCTCATTTTTGTTCCAAAAATGTCACTTAGCACGTTCTTCCACTAAGCTCTACAATTGGGATTTGTTCCTGATCTAGCAGCGCAATTGAATATAAATGAAAGTGTACTGGAAGTGGGGTGGCTGTGTTTCAGGTGTTAGTTATGAGAGGCACATAAAAGTCGGAATCTTAAAAAAAAATTGCTTTCTTTAATAAATGACTTACGACACAAATTACATAGAACTACAAAAATGCAAGGTTGGTATGCACAAGAAACCAGTACAGAATAGAAAGTCCAACTTGGTGGAGCTTGGGTCAATGAACTTTGTTGATGAGCGGCACGCTTGGTATTTCAAGATATGCTTTGGTGTTTCTGCATCTGCCGAGGGTAGGGTACATATATATTCCGGCTTGTGTGATTGATCAGAGACCCGCTTACATAAGCCTTCGTCAAGTGAGACAGACACAGAAAGAGTTTTTACTGTCACATAAAAAGGAAGTACACCCAGAGCGAAGGCGGGAATCGAACCCGCCCTTGTTGCAGAGCGCAGACTGCTGGCCTGCGATGCTAACCACTCGTGCCATCCGTGCCACAGCATCTGCCGAACTGGAAGAAAAAGGCAGCTTTTTTTAGAGGAAAGTCGCTCCCATTGCCTTCAGTTCGGAAAGAAGAAGAGAGAAAACTGAGGTTGCACTGTTGGCTGTCTGGAAGAGCTACCACAGACTATTAACATTGGGGTTCCAGGTCGCAACACAAAGTCGACGCGTTTACATGAGCCATCGAATCCATGAATCCAGCTAACTCAGCAAATAACAATTTCCAATAGAAAAAAGTTTGAATCACTGAGAAAAAAAGTTCTTCAAAAATGTTTTCTAATAGAAAAATCTAGAAGAATTAAATGATGTGCTTTTGGGTGTCATAAATGGCTATAGACAATCGGAAAAAAGATTGAAAAGTGATGATGGCAAATGGCATCACTGGCACTGAAAGGGTTAGAAATCAATTAGTTAGCCATTAAGTTATTTCGAAGGTGATAGCTATAGTTTTAACATTGGTGTGTGGTTACATGAAACATTTTGTTTTTATTTAAAAGCTTTTAAATTGCAAAAAAAGCATATGTTTTCCTCGAAATACAAATGAAACTAACAAACAATGAATGACTATTACTTAATTTTTAAAAGAAAATAAGGGAAACTAGCCAAATTCTGTACTAAATGTTTTATTTAGAATTAAAGACTTTGTGAGGCCCTTTTATTTCTGTTGAGCACAAATAATGTGTGCAAGAGCGTTAAGTTACACATTTGGACACAAAATTTTGTTTTACTTAATTGTAAAGTATTAAACTAAAATCGCTTCCTTTATTTTATTTTTCGAAAGCATTGCTGAACTTATTCACTTAAAATAACACGATAGGTAATAACAATATGATCTAATCTCTCCTCATTTTCCAACCGGGGATAATAAAACCATTAGCAGAAATCAGTGACAGCGTTTCCTTTTTCATTCAATTTTTCTACATTTGAAGGGAATTGCTGCTAAACTGTGTGATTCGTAAAACTTTACTTTTAAGGATGGATGGTAACTTGTTTCTGGCTAAATCTGTATTTTTTTTGTATTTTTGATGAAGGATTCCTTGAGGCATTTTACCTTAAGGGAATTAATTTAAACGATTTTTAGGGGATTTGCTTTTAAATTTTCCTTTAGGGAGACTTGATGTGACATCAAAAATTGAGTTATTTCCATTATAAGGTTCCATTTCAAAAAGCAAATAATCTTTCTTAATATAGCGTGCAATGAGAAATAGCCATTTGGAACATGATTTTAAGTATCATGATTGTAATATATATCTATTTTTGTTTTAACACAGGGTTTTATAGACCAAATAGCCGTTCAAAGCTTCTTATTTTTGAATTCTATAAAAATATTCATACTCAATTCTTTTCACTCCCTGATAAAGTGTTTCAGTACTTATAATTTGCATGCTAAGTAGTTTAAAGGGTATGCTTTTAAAATAAATCGGAAGATTTGGTTTAATATACGTATCGAGAAATGCAAATGCATGTTTTCTTTTATTTTACAAAGTCCTACTGTGAAGCTTCTGGAAACTCTTTAAAAGGTTTTCAGACTGTGTAATATTGCTACGCATTGATGATAATTAAATTTAAGGCATCGATTCGTAACAACTGTAGAGTGAAAGCTTATATAATACGCGATAGTTGAGGCTAGATATTCGTATTGTAACCTTTTCCGGCTGCCTATTTCTAGCCTCCATTAGGAGCTTTAACCCAGTCAATAACGCCTCGTAGTTGAGAACCCTGGTCAAGTGACGAGGTCGACATCTGAGCGGGCACCCAACAGAGCATCAAGTGACATCGTACGCTGACGTCGTCGGGACTTTGGACTACACAGATTTAAGGAGCACGTCTGTTCCAGTGTACTCGGGCCCATCCGTCACAAGTTGAATTTTCTACTCTTTCCCAGAACAGATATCCAATTTACAGGATGACTGCAGTAGGTGCGGGATTCGAACCCCCGCACTCCTGAGAAGGTTGAATCCTGAAGTGGATGCCTTAACCCTTCGGCCACGGATGGGCCGATACTAGATATTCGTAGTCTATAGATCCTAAAATCTTTACTTGAAATCTCGTAAACCATTTTTCCCCAGTCTATATATATAAATAGAGTGCAGTAAGACATGCGATGTACGAAATGGTATTTTTAAGGTTGTTAATAACTTTTTGAGAAAGTGTTTTTTAAAAAGGATTTCGGATAAAAGGCAACTGTGGCATTTAGGTAGTGAGAGAATACTTTCAAAATGTTCTTTCATCGAAAGGCACTATTTGTTTTATTGTAACATTTCACTGCAGACTTCAGATTAGAACCTCAATTAAATTTTATATAGGATTGTAGGTTACTGAAATTTTATGGGGAACTTATTTTAAATCAAAGCGCATATCACAAAACTGCACTATTTTCGTTTTCGATCAAAGATAACCCGAATCATTTTACTTTATAAAACAATTAACTATATTCATTTACACTTAATACATTAAAATTGGACGACATCATATTCGAATTCAATAAATATCTAGTTTAAATGTTATCTTAAACAACTTTTTTTTTTCAAATCTGACATTTTCATGAAAATCTTTCATTTTACACATTTGTAACAGACTCATTGTGTAGTCAGCAAATGACCGGCGACTTTAAAAATCCCGTTTTGCTGAGATTAACATGAAAAAAGTGCTTCTAAAGAAATTGTACTATTTTTCTGACTTGTGTTATTGGAATTGGAACAGTAAAGGAATATTTTTAATTTTATACAAGCGTTATATCTGTTACAGAATCAGTTTTTTCTATCAATATCAATCTCTTTAAGTCCTTCCTTTTAAGCTTTATAATGTTTTTAGATCAACTTTTTTTTTTAATTTTTATCTATTTTTGTTTTAAAATATATTATGAAGATAACACGTAACTTTTGTTACATTTTTGGTGAAAGTTATAAAAATAAGTGTTGTTTTCATTAAAGAGTTCATCGAATATTAGTACGAGTTCATTTTAAAGGAAAAATTTTTTACATAAATTTAGCATATTATAATCATACAATTTCACGTTTGTAATATTTTTATATTTTCGTGCATGTTGTGGAATTGTTAGCATTTGAACTAAATTGACCATTTTGTTACTCAGACATTGTATTTTTTTTAGTTTCCTGAGCATGAAAAAAATTCAGTGTTAAATTGGCTACCGTTACTCTACGGATTTCATCCTGCAAGAAATTTCTGTAACGTTCTTCCTTTTTTAAATTAGTTCATAGTGTAAGAAATGTCTGTAATTTTCTTAATTTTTCCCTGGAATATGAAGAACTGGAAATTATATTTATATTTTCTACGAAACCATAATAAAATCATTTAACAGTACACTAAAAACAGTACATTGAAAAACAGTTTAATATAATTCCCCGAAATCATCAAGCAAATTTTATACGGACACTTGAGTCACAGTTATGGAATAGTATTTGTTGTCTTTGACATAGGCGGATTGAATCCTGTAGCAAAACGTAGTTGAGAAATAATGAAGTTAACTCATATAATATAGACTGTCCTATGATTACATTGTTTATTTTGATTTAACTCTACAAAATGAGTAGTTTTTTTCATATGCTTGTGCTATATTTTACAATTCTTCACGAGCAATTTTTTTTTTTATTTCGTTATTTACAAAACTTTGTTTGTTTAATCGGTTGAAAGTCTAGTGTGCAAAAAATTACAAAGACATCAATGTCAAAAAATCATCAACATTTTTGATGATATTCTGCCTTATGCTGTAAAACTTTACAGAAATGTTTGATATCAGTTTAACGTTACTCATCACGAACAGAAAAACGCTTTAGTTCTACTAAAAGAAGGTTTATAAGCAACGTTCGCTTCAGCAAGGTAAGGAAATATAGTATTGCTCAAAACAAATGTCATCCCAGTTTGACCGAAAATGATAACAATGTCACCTGAGCAGTTGCCCCGAAGTGAAATAATTCCATTTCCAATAAAATATATTTAGGGAATAACACTGCCAAAAATAAATCTTAAGGTTCACATTGGTTTACCAAAAATATACATAAAAGTTCCTGTTTCACAGTGCAAAGACGATGGAATTACAATTTTTAAACCAAGCAAAATAAAAGCAACTAATCTCTAAGAAAAACTTGAGAACATTATATCCTTACAAAAAAAGTTTTACAGCATAAAATTGAAAATTAAGAAACCATAACCATTGATTGTAATGAGTATGCACATGAACAAAACAACTGGACCCTAAATATAGAAGTTAAGGAATCGTGAAAATTTGTTGGGAGAAACTTTTTTAATCTTTTTTTTTATAATGATGGTTAGGTTTTTGTTATTTTTTTGGAAAGAAAATCGATAATGTTTTGCTTCGAGGTACATGCGTCAAAAAGTAAATAGATTCGATTGAAGTGTTTTCAGAATTTCTAATTTTTTTTAAAACTATTTTTGTTTGTTTTTTTCATGCGGCTTCATCACGTTATTCAGCTTGTTGATGATTTTGCTTTTGTTAGGGAACTGCATGAATAGTTTTTTTTTTTTCTCTTTTCTATACTAAAAAAAGTATTGCTTTATTTTTGGTGTTTGGTTTGTAGAAAGATTCAATGCATGTTTTTATTTTAGCAGTACTGATCATTAAAAAAAGTTTTTTATTAGTCAATAATCAAATCATGCTTGAATGAAAAAAAAGTTTAAAACCATATGTTGCTATTTTTCAATATTTAAATATGATCGTTTAATAAAGAAATTTTCTCGCGAATAGTTAATATCATTTAATTGCTGTAAACGAAAACAAATAATAAACATCAAGTATAGCATTTTAACACTGTTTGAAACGAAATATTTTATACTTTATGTTTATTTTTACCCCAATAAGTATCCCAACATTTTATTAAAATGAATGATAAATGGCCTTTAAGCACACAATAGTAAGAAATCCTGCACACTTTTCCTAAAAAAAGACAGTCCATCTCCGCAGTACGATAAACCGAGTTTTTAATAAAATATAAACCCAAAAAATAAATCCCTGCTGCTGTCAGTTTTTCCTTTTAACAGTGTGATTTATGTCAAAGAATTTGGAAAGTGGCAGCTATGAATTTTTACTTCGTTCTCACGAGACTCTCCGAGCACCTCGCAGTGTATGCAGAAGTTCAGAGATACACTAGAACTGGTATTCCTTTTTTTTTTGAAAAAGTAGGCTTATGTAGAATGAAATATATTAGTTTTTTCTCTTTCCAAAAACAGGTATTTTAAGTCGCATTAAGGAGAGATGGTTGAATAATATTTCGCTTTTAGGGATTATGTTTATATTATACTGTGGTTGGCATTCATCAGTCTTTCTTCAGATAGGCTTGAGACACATGTAACTTTAAATAAATGTTAGCTTCTTTTGAATGAAACAAAATTTGTTTACAGAATATTTAAATTCTCTTTATGAAATTACGTCTAAGTAACATAAGAATAAGTTGAAAATAAAGTCGACAATAAATTAAAATTTGTGACGATTTATGTACACAGTTAAAAATTTTGCACTTGGTTTTACTTAAATAAATAGATTTTAGTAAATCTGCAAAGTCTGCGTGGTAAAATATTAATCACTTTTTTTGGAATTCAATTGAACTATTTCTCAGATTTTGAAAACCAAAACCTTAAAATTTTTTATTATTTAAAGATTCAAGATGAAAACTTTAAGTTTATACAAAGAGTAATTGAAATTCATCATTTTTAGATCTGGGGATTTACTTTCTACTTATTCAAATTATGTTTGCTAATATTAAGTAAAAAAACATACTTAAAAATATACTTAAAAATCGTGATATTTTATTTCAATGCATTTTAATTAAAGCACTATTATTCAATTATTTAAAAAAAATTTGAACAGCTAACTAAATAGAATTAATAGTAAAAAACCTTTAAGGTTTAACAAACGGGTCATAATTGCCCCTTTATTTTAGTATTTTTTTTTATTCAAAAGCGAACATTTCACTGAACATAATTAATATAATTGGTCATGTTGTTGAATTGTTCGGAAACTTTTCAATTCAATTTGTTGCATTTATTCCAAAACACTTTCTGATTTCGTAACGGAAGTGGTTTCCCCTCGAACTTTTTCAATGAAAGCATTGGAAAGAATAGTCATTCGAAATTTCGTGGACATTTGTTCAAAAGATTATCGAGGCCTTTGTTTTCTACATATTAATTGTAATTTATCTTTATACTTTTTTCAATGAACTATGTTTTTTATTATTTAATTTCCAATCCAATAAATATTTATTTTATTTCTCGAATGGGGCTGCAACATTGGTGGTCAAGCCTTTTGCAGACTCGGCACGTTCCAAAGAACTGAGAGCCATTTTTTTTGTTGCACCACCTAGGCGACTCTCTCTACCAATTTATAAGCAGAATTTGATTTATTAATTTCTGTTCTATTTTGAATTAGCTAATCAATATCAATTAATTTTCAAATAAAAATAGTTAATGAAAAAATCTATTTTTTTAACAACGGAATATAACAAAACAACGGAAGTCAGCTAAATAACCGAAGAGATTATTATCGACACACTTCCTTTTTAAAAGTGTTATTGGCTACCTTTTAATACACATACGAACTCCGGCGTCTCAAATACCGAAACTAATTAGCAGTTAGTTTCGGAAAACTGTTATCTTAATCGGAAAACTCCCGATGGAAATTTTAATTATGGCAATGAATTGCACATTAAAAATAGTGTTTAGCCGATCGAACGCCCTTTTTCCTATTACTATTAATGGTAATTTTTAACTTGATATTTTAAGTCATTTGGTGTTTTAATAAGAACAAGAAATTCTAAAAGAAGTAAAATAGCCTGCTTTCCTGTTACTTAAATATTACTGAAACTCTTATCGGGAGACAAATAGGATCGTAACAGTAAATGTCATATACAACCGTTTCTACATAAAATTTGTACACATTTGTACACAGCGATTTAAGGGGGTTCAGTATGTTGTATATCGGTAATGTTAAATTGCCCAATTTCAATGTACCTTTTCACAATAACTACTGATCAGATCATCTTAAAAATTTCTGTGTGTATTATGCCAACCTTATATATTAATCTGAGGTTAAAAGTTTTTTTTTAAATAACTGTTAGATTTTTTTAAATAAAAATAAGTTTTAAAGTACCCAAAAAATCATGAAATTTCTCACTTTTTTTTCCCATAAATTTTTTTTCACTTAAGTTTTATTAAAATTCATAACCTCAGATTAATCTATACTATGTATTACATCATATAAAAAAAGTTTATAGAAAAAAAAAACCTAGCATAGCCTTTAAAAACATAGCATAGTTTTTGAGAAAAGGTACATCGAAGTTCAAAAAATCAAGTTTTGAGAAAAACGCGTTTAAATTTTTTATTGTTAACCCATTTCCTTACGAAGCCATGACATTAAAATGGCTTTTAATGTCAAAAATAGTTTTCCAATCGTCTTGATACTTTGTGACATTATTAATAAAGGTTGTAATAGTATTTTAAGCCAATAATTTTTGTTTTGATTTTTTCACCGATTTAAGGGTATTGAACCCCCTTAAAAGACTCAATTGAATTTCAATGCTAATCCAGTTTGAAATTCGTTGACAAATGGTACAGACAGACGGACATAAAATATGAAAGTTGGTTCTCTGAGGTCATATCTTTCAAACAAAAAGAAATTAAGATCGGAAGTATAGAACCGATTTTGAAGGTACGGATATGACAGCATGTCAATATCTACCTTTTCCTTTTTTTAAAAAATTCTATCGAATTAAAAAAAAAGAAAAAAAAGTAGGCTAAAAATTAATTCTCCATTGGGAATGTACTTGCCTCGTTAGAATTTTATGATAAATGGGACAAATATACTGTTGTTATTTTAATTGTTTGTAAAAAGGAACAACTATTCTGAAAACATTATTAGGAAAGAGCTTCTTTTTGTAGTCTTTCGTTGTGCTTAAATCATTATGAATTATTATCATTATGTTGTGCTTAAATCATTATGAATTATTATCATTATGTTGTGCTTAAATCATTATGAATTATTATCATTATGCTGTGCTCAAATCATTATGAATCACATTTAAAATGAACCAAAGGTTTCTTATTTTACTTAACTCAAAGCTTCTTGTGATTCTGCAACTCCTAAAAAATCTTTGAACATGTTTCTGAAAAGGACGCTAAGAGTTATATTTGAGACTACTGCTAATGAATTATTTTTAAAATAGAACTGTCTATTACACCCTAAATCTTAAAGAACAGTAAACATCGAAGAAATGTGGATTTTTTCCCGCTGCCAAACTTTACAAGGGTTATCTTTGTAATGAGTGCTAAAACGCAGATGGCTTGACGCAGCAACCATAAATAAAGTATAAATACTTAGCGCGTAAAGTAATTTTTTGGCTCATAGGGTTTATTCATTTTAATTGATTGCGAAAAAGCTTACTTCTGAATATTTTAATAATCCGAATCGTTTTTTGTTTAGCTTGCAATTATTTGACTTAGATTTTGAGTTTGACTAGCTTTTCGTTGCACATCCTCATTTCGGTTTTAAATTTCTTTTGCTGTGTTAGGTAACTAAATTATACTGCGTATCAGATTTCATTTGTTTTTCTTATGTTCTGACTTTTATACTAAGCTTGCTCCTTCGTTAGGTATCTTAAACATTTAAACAACTTTTAAATAATATATGTTTGTTTATTATAAAAACTAAATGGCAATAGCTTAATTGTAAGCGGTTTTTCACGTCGTAATTTGTTAGGTTTATTTAGTTTATCCGTTTTTCTACTGTACTTTGAATAGTTGATTTAAGTGTATGACTGAAAATTACTTAATTTATTATTATTTTTTTTAACTTAAAGTGATAATATGTCTTTTTTTAATTTAATTTTTATTCAAAAAAGTCGCTTACTCATTAAATCCGTGGATTAATAAATCTTGTAGGTGGAACATTTAAAAAAGTTTTTTATTCTGTAGCTTAACCTGGAAAAAATTCAAATTACAGGATAGATAACGAATGAAAAGTAAAGCAAAGGATACATTTTCATACGTATACCGTTAAAGAGTTAGGAATTCCATACATTTTCTACATTTTTTCTGTGGCACATTTTCGCAAGCGAAATGTTAAATAGGTATGATAGGATTGGAATAGAGGGAAGAATAGAGGAAGAGGGTGGTGAAATTTTGAGCAGAAGTTACTTATGTATAGAGGCAACTTTTCCGCATTACCCCAAAAGCATCATAAAAAATTGCTTTTTTTGTTTTAGAACACATTAATTGGCTTGAATTATTACATTTTTTATTAATTTTTTTACGTATAAAAATTTTTATTTCAATGGAAACTGAAGCAATTTGTTATTTTTCTTAAATCTAAGTAATTTATGATAAGGAAATATCATTATTATTAATTTTTTTACGTATAAAATTTTTTATTTCAATGGAAACTGAAGCAATTTGTTATTTTTCTTAAATCTAAGTAATTTATGATAAGGAAATATCATTCTTTAAAGTAACGGAACTTTAAAGGAACCGTATTTTAATTCAATATCTTTCATATTACAATTGCAACTGACCACTTTTATAGTCAGCAGAAATGCACAATGCTCAAAATCTAAGACCGGTGACTGTCAAAATCACGTTTTGCTGAGGTCAGCATAAAAGAAAATAATGTTAAAGAAATTATACTTTGTTTTTCTTTTATTTGTGCTGTTAAATTGAATAAAAAAAGTAGATTTTTAATTGTATTACAAGCCCTATCTATAGTAGTCTTTTTTTTCCCTAATTTTGACCTCTTTGGAAGCGTTTTAAAATGTTTTTTAAGATCCATTTTTTATACCTTTATATATTTTTCTTTGAAAAATATTTAAATGAAATATATAAATATATATGCTGTTTGCACGAACGTTTCTACCAAAATATTAAATTAAGACGATTCCCAATGCAAAATTTATAACTTACATAAATGTGGGGAAATGATTGCGTGTACTGGCACGTTCGTGAAATGTTAGTGTTGAAATTTTTATATCAAATCTCTTAATAACCCGTACTCGAAAAGTCATTCATAAGAAAGACTTACTCCTGAAATATTACCATTACAATCAATACACATATGTTGCAAAAAAAAAATAATAATTCAGGAACATTCCTGATTTAATTTTTCAGCACAAAGATGTTGGAAATACTTTTTTTTAAAGCCAAACAAAAAAAAAAACTACAAATATCTAATCTCGGAAAATAACTTACACATGTATACCTACAAACAAAAATCTGCAACAGCATCAACTTGAAAGTGATGAAAAACAACAATTGATTGTCCTTGTGAATGGACATGAACAAAGCATCTGTACCCTAAATATAGAAGTTAATGAACCGTGGAAATTGTTGGGATAAACTTTTTAAATGCCATTTTTTTAATGATGGTAGTTAGATATTTATATATTTTCTTATTTTCTTAAAGAAAATCTATAACGTTTTTCTATGAAGTATTTTGAGGTATATGTGTCAGAAAGAAAAGTTTTTTTCTATTGAAGTGTTTCTAAATTTCTACGTTATTATAAAAAAAAACTTCGTTCCCCTTTCAATTCATAACGCATTATTGCCATACTTAGCGTGTTGATGATTTAGCTTTAAGTCGACTAACTGAATGAATATTGTTTTTCTACACTTAAAAAAACTGCTTTTGTATTATTTTAAGTGTTTGTTTCTAAAAAAACATTAAGAGTATGTCTTCAATTTAACAAACAGTAGAGGAAACCAGGGACATTTGACCCAAAGGGATGCAAGACCCAATGCCTCGTGACAAATGACAGTGATGCGCCCTGTAGTAGGGAGAGTGTAGGCTTTATAGCCCATTACCCAGCTCGCCAGAAGAGACAGTCACCAGAGACACACAAAGAAGGACGACACAAACACATACGCAAATAACAACATTTATTGACAAGCACAAACATCCATGCCTTTACCGGGATTCGAACCCGACCCCAGCAGCTTCAAAGGCCAGAACACTAACCATTGCGCCGGAGGACCGGCCTCAATGCCTCGTACTCTGCATTGGAAAAGTTTTATAAGTTATAAGGAGGTATAGCGTCATTTATTTACTTTCAGTCAGCTAATCATGCGGTGAAAAAAATTCATCTGAATAATTGCGCACGTGTTTAGCTTTACGAAAAAATACATTATCATGCGCCGCCTCGGTGGCTGAATGGTTAGTGTACTAGTCTTTGGAGCTGCTGAGGTCGGGTTCGAATCCCGGTCATGCATGGATGTTTGTGACAGTTAATAAATGTTGTTATTTGTCTATGTGTTATTCATTTCTTTGTGACTGTAAAATTTCTTTCTGTGTCTGTCCCACTGAACTGAACTGAAACTCTGGAAGGAGTATCGAAACACTCGTCAAACGGGTCGGTGAAGCCCGGCAACCCTGTAAGAGTAACCCAATTTTTGCCGCCAATCCTATACTTTACCTGTTAAAATAGACATTTTAAACCAACTTTTTCAAGAATTTTTTAAGCAGAAAATTGATAGATTATTGCTTTAAGAGGTTCTTTACATAATGAAGTTTCGGAAACATGTACTTTTAAAAAAATAGAATTGCGGCAACAATCTTTAAAACTTAAATTCCTTGGAGTACTATTCTTGGCGAGCGATTGGCGACATCCAATGCAAACTGCAAGTCAAGTGTCCATTTTGATCGGCGAGGTTATGCCAAATATGGCACATATTCTCCCTAAAGCTGTCGCCAAGTGACCCAAAAAAAAACTTCACCAGCTTATCATGGTTCTTCCAGAGTTTCAGTTCAGTTCAGTGGTCTGTCCCACTTGACGAAAGCTTATAAGCGGTTCTATGAACAAGCACACAAGCTGGAATATATATGTATCATACCATACCATACCATACCATACCATTATCATGCACTGAAATAAACTTTGGCCAGATAAGAGTTTTCGGGTGTACATTTTTTGGTTTACAGGAAATATTGTTTTAATTAGTTATTTGCTTTGTTCACGCTTTTAGCTATGGTTACGTATATATGCACGATCTTTGAAAATTTTTTTTGAGGAGATAACAAAGTTTAATATTGAGTAAAGGAATTGCTACACTTTAACAAACGAGAGCTATTATCGCTTTATTTTAGTATTTCTTTATAGAAAAGCGAAAACTTCAATGAAAATGTTAACTTAATTAGTTCTATTGTTCGATTATTCGGAAATCCTTTCAATTCCTTTCATTTATTCGAGAATACTTTCTTATTTCGTTATACGGAAATGGTTTTTACTCGATCATTTTCAACTAAACATTGCAATGAATTATTATTTGAACAGTTGGTAGACAATTTTTTTAAGTGATTATCGTTTTCTTTATTTTTGTTGAAATTTATTTTTATACTTGTGGCGGTTCCCACACGCACGCAACGTCAACCACTCGCTAGAGGGCGCGGATTTATCAATGCGTTCCTACCACTATTCTGAATAACATCGAAAGTAGTAGTATATAAGCCGAGGTAACTCATCTCCACCTTGATGATCCTTTTGGTGGACTGTGGGTTATCGAGGCTGCAACATACTTATTTCAATGAAAATTATGTTCTTTAAAATTAATTTTTCAAACTAATCAATATATTTTATTTATTTACGTCTGTGTTGTTTTAAATTAGCAACATCCATTCATTTTCTAATAAAAATAGTTTATGATTTTTTAATGCGCGAGTTAATTTCATAATCAGCTACTAAGCAGCATTGACCTATATGACCGCTCATAACAACAAAGTTAGCTAAATAAACAAATAGAACTTTAACACACTTCTTCTTTTTTGCAAAGTGTTATCGCCTGGCACTTAATATTCAAACCCAATTCAACGTTTCAAATTCCTTAACTAATTATGAGTTAGTTTCAAAACTGTTATTCTAATCGGAAAAATACAGTTGGGAATTTTAATTATGGTAATGATTTCCACATTAATTGCAGTGTTTGGCTGATCGAGCGCCATTTTCCCTTTACTACTAATGGCCATTTTTACCTTCGATCTTTTGAATCATTCCTTGTGTTTTAATAGAATGATTTCATTTGCTACTGGGACTGGTCTTGTATCATTATAACTTTGATATATGTAACAATAAACTCTTGTTAGCCTTTAATTGCCTTAAAAATATGAGCAACTTTTTTAAGGGAGACCAGACCCCTAAAAATGTTCGAAAATTACATTTCAATGTTTTTAGTGATTCTTAAAATACGAAATCTTAACTTTTCAAAGATATCTTACATCAGAAGTTTCGAGTACTGGAAGTATTTTTAATATTTTTTTAAACAAACGTTGTTTAGGTCGATTCCAGTCATATTGTTTACTTTAAACGCTTATATCTCAAAACTTACTTTTTCAATGTTCATGTACCTTTTTCTCAGATTCTACTGTAAGTATCAGTCTGAAATTTTTACCAGTTGTTAAATGGATGTTTAACTTTATTTTAATGGAGGCGTTTTCTAAATTTTGTTTAGTTTTTAAATTATAATTTTTTAAGTGAAACTACATGTATTTTTTCGTATGTAGTTTCACTTAAAAAGTTATAATTTAAAAACTAAACAAAAATTTTAAAAACTAAACAAAAATTTTTAAAACGCCTTTCTTATTTCGTTATACGGAAATGGTTTTTACTCGATCATTTTCAACTAAACATTGCAATGAATTATTATTTGAACAGTTGGTAGACAATTTTTTTAAGTGATTATCGTTTTCTTTATTTTTGTTGAAATTTATTTTTATACTTGTGGCGGTTCCCACACGCACGCAACGTCAACCACTCGCTAGAGGGCGCGGATTTATCAATGCGTTCCTACCACTATTCTGAATAACATCGAAAGTAGTAGTATATAAGCCGAGGTAATTCATCTCCACCTTGATGATCCTTTCGGTGGACTGTGGGTTATCGAGGCTGCAACATACTTATTTCAATGAAAATTATGTTCTTTCTTTCGTGTTTTAGTTGCTATGGGGGAACTATTGAAGATACATCATCAATTGTTTGTTTCAAACACTCAAAATATCATGTAGATTATCCTACTTACCCCACCATATATCTACCAGTTATGTGTAAAATATATTAGGGGGGTGGCCCACTTACCCCACCTTGCGGGGCAAGTGGGCCACTCGGATGACCAAAAAGAAAAAATTGTTTTATAAATTTATTATTTGCCAATTTGTTAAGGTTTCCGTGGGCGCAGTAATAACATATAAGAGAATTGACCCCACAAAAAAATAAGTTGTAAGGCCTATTATATCCAGTGGTATGAGGATCTAAAGTCGAATTATGCCAAAAAGGGGTCCCACTTAACCCACCTTACCGTTCTTAAATCATTTCGTTTTCAGTTCATCGATTTCAAATTGCAGTTGGTTAATCCACAAAACTGCAGGCCAATAAAATGTTTTTGTATAAGAGTAAGATATGTTTGTATTTAAAACGTCGTGAAATTTCTTGAGCATTATTCTTTTTTATGCTGACTTCAGCAAAACGTGGTTTTGAAAGTCTCCCGTCCTTTGCTTTCGAGAATTGTACATTTCTGCTGACTAGAAAGGGAGTCATTGCAATTGTAAGCTGAAAGATTTGGATAAAATTTTAGTTTTGGTTGTTTACAGATTGTTTTTGTCTTATAATATATAACGAATTCAGATTTAAAAAATAAATTAAAACTTGTTTTTAGGTGCTATTTAAACAAAATGATTTTAAAAGTCTAATATTATCTACAACTTTTGAAGTATTAAATGATAAAATAGAGCAAATTGTTTTATGAGGTAAAGTGATTTTGGTTATCCTTTACAGAGAACAAAAATTTGCTGCTTCGCAACATTCGCTTCAATTGAAAATCACTTTTCCATAAGGTTTCATTAACTCACAATCCTATATAAAATTTAACTTACGTTCAAGTCTGAAGTATATTATGAAATGTTACAGTAAGAAATATGAAGTCTTTCCTTTAAGAACACTTTTAAAGTATTCTCTCTCTGTCCACAATCATACCGATGGCTTTTATCTTAAATTTCAAAAATTCCTTTTATCAAGAAGTAGTTATCGACCTTAAAATTCAGTTTTGAACGTCGCATGTTTCAAGCAAAGGTTTTCGAATCTGTAGACTACGAATATCTAGCCTCAATTATTGTATATTATATAAACATTCACACTATATTTTTTAAGTATAGATATCTTATATTCAACAGTTCTTATCTATCATCGCAAACAAAATCGCATAATCTGAAAAGCTTATAAAAAATTTGTTCGAGTTCCAAAGTAAAATTTTGTATAATTAAAAATAAATATTCATTTACTTTGCCAGGTATGTATATTAATAAAATCTTCCGATTCAATTTTAACAATTACAGTTTAAAATACTTAGTATATAAATGCCGCCTAGGTGGCACACTCGTTAGGATTCTGGCCTTTGGAGCTGCTGGGGTCGGGTTCGAATCCCGGTTAGGCATGGATGTTTGTGACCGTCAATAAATATTGTTATTTGTCTATGTGTTTGTGTCGTCTCTGTGTGTCTCTTGTGCTTGTGTCATTTCTGGGGCTTAGTACAATAGACTTAAAGTCGCAGTTCTTGGCGATCTTGCCCCCCACCAAGAAAGTCATAAGTCATAGTATATAAATGAAAAGCACTCAAAGACTTGACTTTGTTATAAAGTAAAAAAAGAAACTAATCTATGAATATTATTATTATAGAACTAGCATATTTATACCCGTACTTTGCACGGATTAAAAAAAAATTACCAAGTCTATCCAAGTATGTGTACCATATAACCTGTTATTGGATCATAAACTTAAGTTATTCTTCCCATTCGTTATTAAGTATAAAATCCCGTTTCATTGCTTTAAAATTCCAAAATCAAAAATATGCTGTAAAATATACACTCATAAATGTCATCACCCCCCAATTCCCGCATAAATACATAATATCTTTTAACAAATTTGGCGCGTTTTTATAAACAATTTGGCGAGAAAATAGATATAGCTACAAACACACCCATTTCTTTTTACTCTAACACAATGACCTTCGCACAACCAACTTATAAATTATTTATTAAAAAACAATTTGCCCATTTGGCGAGTTTTAGTTAAATAATTTGGCGAAATAATTAAGACATAAAACCCTAATATGCAGCTCTAGTGTGATGGCCTTTATTAGCCATCTTAGTTCAGTTTGTTTTTATGCATATTTGCAACCAACAGAACAGAACCACCAATGAAGAAATCATCAACTAAACCCACAATAAATCCTGGAATGAAGACTGAACGGAATTACGACACTTGAAACATATCAATTATTTTTAAATAATGAATGTAGTTTCTGAAGGTAATGGCAAAACAATAAAAAAAAAATTTCAATTTTATTTATTTTCGTTGAAAGTTTTATTTAATTTTTTTCAGCAAATGGCATCAGGAAAGTAAAAAAATGATTTGATCCAAAGTGGTGTAGTTTTATTAGAAAACTCGAATTTCCCTTAAAAATAGAAAAGTTTGAGCTCTAAAAGTTCACTTTCTGTACTAACTACGCAGTTGTGCCTAGTTACGAGTCAAACAAATGTCTAGTTTTTGAATCTATAAGACACACACATATATACATACACACACAACCTCATTTTTGTTATTATAGATTTAAAAATCAGTAGTTTTGTATGGTTCTTTTATAAGTACTTATGATACTAGAAACAGATAGAGATATGTATATTACAATCACTGAAACTTAAATCCATTATCTCAATTGGATAATTTCTCAGAACATTTTGAGCACAAGATTATTTGTCTTATAGTAGAAATAGATAAAATTGATTACCAGGATGGTGTATCAAGTCTCCCAAAAAATAAATTCAAAAGCATAACCATTAAAAGATCGTTTAAAAGATTTTGTTTAAGATAAAATTCCTCAAATGATCCTTCACCAGAAATGCAAAATAAATAAATTAATTTAATAAAGAGAAGCAAGTTACCCCCAACCTTAAAAGTAAGTTAAGTTTCTTACAACAGTTAAACGCCTTGGGCAGTGATTTGAGTGCTAACTGGTACGATTTCAACTTGAGCGATTCAACCTTTAGTTGGGGAGAGATTTCATAACGCGGCGATTTTATTTATTGTTTGTAAAACTCAACTAAGATTATGGATCACTTAAAAAAAGAGAAAACCCGCCAAGATGGAGGCTATTTACATTATGATAACCCTTTCCTCTGAAGTCGCCGAAAAAAACCAAGTGGGATAGGTTCGTGGGCTTGAGTGCCAGCTTGGCTGAAAGCTCTAGTTTCTAGCATGTTTTTTTTTTGTTTTTCCTTGGCAAAACCAAGGTCACAATCAAATCGCTGCCTAAGTTAACTCTCAAGGTGTGTAACCGCGCTATCACAAATCACACAGTTCTGTATTCACTCCCTTCAAATGTAGAATGATTGAGTGCAAAAAAAAAGTTCACATTGAGGTCTGCTAATTGTTTTATTGTCCCCGATTGAATAATGGGGAGTGAATAGATTTGTTATCGAAGCGAACACAAAAAACTACCATACCTTTCGTGTTTTTTCAAATGAATAAGTTCAGTAATGCTTTCGAAAAATAAAAAAATGAAGGTTTTTCAGTTTAATACTTTGCAAAACAAAAGTTTGTATCAAACTATATGTCACTTATAGTGCTTGATAATATAGAATTTTTGTTCAACAAAAAGAAAAAGCACCTGACAAGGATTTTAATTTTAAATTAAACATTTGCATGCACAATTTGGTCAGTTTCATTTTTTTTTTTCAGAAATTCCATAATTATTCCTTAGTGTTTGAGAAATGTATTTGTATTCCGAATTGCGCATTTTCCCACGCTTTTAACTTAAAACAAACATTGAACTAGCTATCAAATCACCTTCAAAATAACTAAATGATTATCTAATTGATATTTAAATACCATTTAAAAACAAAGAAAATTGAAAAAACTCGACAAAAAGTGTATTTACGATCAATAAGTCATTACTCTTTATTGAATGCAAATGAAAATTGTGTTTGTGCGTTAAATTAAATGTTAAAAAAAACGCTTTTTGGCTCTTTTTAAACAAATGATACAAACTATCAAAGAATAGTTGTTTTATACATATTACAGCGTTATTCTAAGCTGGTTTTTGTCACAAAAATAATTTTTATTATTGATTTATTTTAAGTGAATAAATATTCTCGCAGGTTGATTGATTGGTAAGGATAAATATCAGAAATAAAATAGTGTTTAAAATGTTTTATTAGAAAATAATTATACTTTGGAGTATGCAATAGGAAAATGTACTATTAAACAACAAATATAATGTTATGCAAATTATTATTATTTTTTCAAAAGTCTTATTCATTATTTTGACGATTGGGTACTAAAAAGAAACAAGAAGTTCTAAAAGAACTAAAATAGCTTACTTTCCTGTTACATACTTAAATACTTACTAAAATTCTTATCTTGAAAAAACTAGGTTCGTTACAGTGAGTGACATCAACAACAGTTTCTACATTAAATTTATATACATTAGAATAAATTTCACTCAACACAGCATCCAGTTATAATTTCAACTTCTGAAGCAATTACTTATTTCATTAATTTTCTATAGCCAATTACTTATATTCATTAATTTTCTATAGCCAATAAAATAAATATTACTTATTGTCCGCATGATTATTTGCAGTTATAAATAAATATTTAATTATTCGCAGAACAAAAACCAGAAAACTACTTCAAAATTCACTTAAAATAGGAAATGTAAATTAACAAGTAGGTTTGTAACAGAATCTGTCACTTAACCCGCTTCCACAAGTAAAAAGGCGCCAAACACAGCATTAATTCTTTATTAAACATTTACCAACTAAAAATTCGGCTAGTTTCATTTATTTTATTTCGAAAATTAAATAATTATTACTTAAATCGTTTGCAAAAAATTATATTTCAAAGAATAAATATGTAATAGTTCTCGCTTTTCAATAGAAGGAAAACGTTGCATACCACTATACAAAGACACTCGAAGTTAAATACATTTGACGTCATTTCGAATTGATCGATGTCTCAAAAATAAATTTATTTTAATTTATTGCCTAAAGAATTAAAGTTTCTCAAACAATTGTTGGGATGGCAATGGTGATTTAATTCTAATAAAAATGGCTTCCTATGCTTTTTAAATGAGCATTAAATTTTGAAGTTTTTTTTAAATAATTGGAGTACTTCGAATTCGAATTCTTTTCTGAAATTTTCAATGTATTCTAATTTCGATGCGCTGAATTTTTTAACGTATCTCACTCGTCCGTAGCATTTGTAGTTAAATTCAGCGATTTAAATGACTCGAAATTGTATTTCAATGCTAGTTCAATGGGAAATTCGTCCACAAATACAGTGGTGGAAATTGATTTATGAACTGACAGTTTTTTAACAGTATTTCTTTATTAAATGCATTTTTATCGATTTAAATTTTATATACTATACAGGCTTTGCATTATAAACTATACACGTAAATAAAATGTTATATAAATTCGTAAACAATTTATTTTGTTGACATTTCAGTTTCAGCATAGGGAAATTGATTTATGAACTTTTGCATTCAATCTCAATTAATAATTGCTAAAACTATTTTTTGTCGCTAATGCTTCCTTGATTTTGTTTTTCATAGACAACACAAAACTTTGGGTCAAGTTTTGGTCAAGCAATTTGCAGTTTTTAATGATTAAGTCCTTCTATTTCATAACTGATGCACACTTCATTAAAACCACACTCCATTTGAGTAAATTATTCAAACCAATTGAACTCAGACATTATTATTGGGGTTTAAGTCATGGCTATTGGCAGGATGATCTAAATGAACAACACTTAGTTCATTAAACAGTCTTTAATTTCGTTTGAAATGTGGATACTTGAATATCATACATAAAAATCTTATCAAGAGCATAGTTTTGCAACGCAAAAAGAAATTAAAGAATTTTCTAGAACTAATCTGCAATAAAGTGATGTTTGTCAACAATTCAGAAACATAACCTTGTTTCTTCAACCATAAGATATCGGGGCCCAAACCATCAAACTTCCACCACTAACATTTCTGCTGAAGACAGATCTTGGTTATTTCCGAAGATCCTTTCAATAACATTTTAAACCATCACGTCGATCCAAATTGAACTTTTTTTCATCATCAAATGTCACTTTTTTCCCATTTCTCTCCCTCCACCCCCACCCAATCCATTTTCAAGTAGTTACGACTATATTTTAATAGCCTGTTCTTATGGTGAAGAGTAAGCTTTGGACCAGCCTTCATTTTGGAACATTTCAAGTTCTACGACGATATCAATATTTGTCCTACTCTTTTGGGAGTTACAGGAAGTGATTGTTCATAACAAATTCGCCCTGTAATGCACAAATGCTGACACAAAAGGTAACTTTTTGGGATACAAGTTCAATAATCCTGCTCTTGTCCCTCGTCCCACGAGGGTTACACCTTTTTTAATGATGGTTTTTGCCAAAGTCAGAAAGATTCTTCTAATATTTATGAATGATATTTATTGATCTTTTAGTTAATATGCTAATTTCTCTTACATATTTGTTACAATATTATATAAGGGTCATTTTTTACCTTTTTGGTTTCAGGCAGTCCCGCAAGCTTTCCTATTTAGTAAAATGGAAATAAAACAGATAAATTTCAACAATTTTGGTCTTAATCTTATTTACAAACACTGATAGTAAGCTCCCCTGAAGTTCAAATGAAGAACTAGTTAAAATATTTGGCACCTGGGCTCAACATAAATTTGAGTTCATAAATCAATTTCCATCATTTGACATGCATAAAAACTAAAATTAGATATATTTTTATTTAATATCATTTTTTGAAACAAAATATGTGTGGAATTCCTTTATTGTGCTCTGAATATCCAATACACAAAATTTGAATTGTTAGCACTTAATACAAAGCGATATCTGGTGAAAAGAATGTTAGTTCATAAATCAATTTCCACCACTGTAGTAGATTTATGTCCGTCCGATCGTACAGACAGACGGACAAAAAGTATTAAAGTTGGGTCTCTGAGGTCATAGCTTTATAACAAAAAAAGAATTTTTAAGATCGGATGGATAGAACCGATTTCGGAAGGGGGGTACGGACGGACAGACGGACGGACGGACATCGACCACATGTCAATACATTTTTTTAAATTTTTTTTTAATTCTTCGAATTAAAAAAAAAGAAAAGTATTCTAAAAATTACTTAGCATACAAATTAAATCGATGTAACAGCAAACATAAAATTATAACTAATGTGATATTTTTAAATTCAATTTTTATCACGCAACGTAAACAATGTATCCGCAAATTAAAAGTCATTCAGAAAACACTATTAAAACAACTTATATAAATACCAAGAAGATTGACAACCAAGTTATCTAATCTATTTATTCTAAATTAACTTTCGCTTCAGCTAATTAAATACAAGCTAACGACGGAAAAACATTGTCTTAGACCGTGGATATTTAGATGTCGAAGAAGTTTCTGAACGTGACAAATGATGGGTTTCAGTCTACTGAGAAAAACTAATATAAAATGGATTAAATTAGAAGTGGGTAATTGCAAAGATAATTTATAAAGTTAATTTTTGAATTACGTTTTAATAGGGGTAGTAGCAGATGGGTCTTTAATGATTTTAGATTGCTATAATATATTACAATTGTTAAATATATTGCAATTGTTTATTGCCGGTCCACTGGCGCAATGGTTAGTTTACTAGCCTTTGTAGCTGCTGGGCTCGGGTTCGAATCCCGGTAAAGGCATGGATGTTTGTGACTGTCAATAAATGTTGTTATTTGCCTATGTGTTTGTGGCGTCCTTCTTTGTGTGTCTCTTGTGACTGTATCTTCTGGCGAGCGGGGTAATGGGCTATATAGCCTACGCAATTCCCTTCTAGAGGGCGCAATCACTGTCATTTGTCATACAATTGTTTATTAGACATTTTCAAAGTAAGGTTCTTTAGCTAGGTAGGTAAAATATAACAATTGTATCATTTTGGCAATACCAATTTGATTTTTTACAACATTGGTTTGATTTTGAATTTGTCTGTTTGCATGGTACTATATCATACTTCTTACACAGACACTTCGTATCAAAATATAAAATCTTCGAGACCACATTCCAGCATAAATTTGTGATAATATTCCTAATGTATGATGAGTTCCTTTTATTAAATGTTTGTAATTACTATTTCGCTGTTGTTAGTAAACTGCTCATTTTTTTATTCAGAGTTAAACACTATTTTATAGTTTTTCATGTACTAGGGGAGAGAAGGGGAATCCCGCCACCTCGGGTAATGCCGCCACCCCTTGTATCTCGCCAGTGGTGTGTGTGGGAGGGGGGCTGTGAGTGCTGACCTGTAGCAGGAAACAAAGCAATTTGTAGTATAGACGCTAATGGCCGTGTGGTGAGTTGGTGTAAAGTTATTTTAAAAAATACGGCTTTTAGTGATTTTCATCTAATCTCGAGCCTTCTGAAATTACGCGATAAGTGACTGCTATCTCTAAGTTAGATCAATCAGTTATATATCATAAAAGAGTAATTATTGGGCTATTTTATCACGTCGTTAGTTTGGACGCTAGGCTAACTACCTTTCTTTAAACAACCGTCTATGCCATTTTGTCTTACTGCCGCCACATGCAAAAGGATGACGGCATAATCCGTGAAGTATAAATTTCATATATTGACCCTACAACCTATTAGTTTTCGTTAGAGTATCCGTATCTGAAAAAGAATAACTGAACTGGTCAAATAGACCAACGAAACTTAAAAAAAAAAAAAAAAAAACCCTGCATAGTTATTGCACAAAGAAAGTTAATAAAAGAGCTGTATCCTGTACAATGTACCATTCCAAAGTTAATTAAACCTATTTTAGTTCTATGTGTTGCTTTTTTATGTAATTTTCATTATTTATAGATTATTTGCATTGTTTATTGATGTGGCGGCATAACCCCACTGATGTGGCGGCCTTAAACCCAGATACCGGGGTAATCCCGCCACTGTGCGAGCATTAGAAAAATACAATATTATTCAGTTTCTATTAAATATTTAAATTTTAAAAAAATCTGCACAAGATAGGTTATGAACTGTAGTATGCTATGCTCATTACAATTTACATTAATTGCAACACAATTCTGCATGAAAATTGAATTTCCCTTAAGGTGGCGCCATTCAACTTCTCTCCCCTACATAGTTTCTTTCTTTTTTTATTAGCACAAACTATTTTTCCCTTCTTTATTTTGAAAGCCTCCAAAGACTTTTTCACCGTCCTATCTACTTTTTTTGTTGAAGAAAAATAATAAAAGTAAGTGTTGAAGTTGAACCATACACGTGTTACCATTGTTGGATGAAGAATAGAAATCGATAAATTCAATTACTTGATCCAGGTGTCGAAAATTCTTTTGGCGGACACATAATCCTTCTTAATGCATTTATTTTTCAGCTTTCCTTAAATTTTTTAATGATATGAAGAAGAATTTAACTTTAGAATTATCATATTTATCTCTATAGAAATAAGTAGGTATGTTTTACTTTTAAGAGATTTATTTCGTAAATGAGTTAGAAGTTGTATAGGATATTACAATGCCATGTTGTATAGGATAATGTAACAAATAAGCCTTTATGTCTATTGGCAGTTTCTCCGAATATTTAATAGTTCACTGTTTGCTTTACGCTTGCCAAAAATTAGTTATACAGAGTTACAAGAAATTATATTGCGTTAAATAAAAATTTCAGAAAAATTTATTTAAAAATGAGTGAAAGTAATTTTATTACGTGATATATAAAATGCTTAGTCGGTTTATTTTATTTTGTTATTCAACGAAAATCAAAATATTACATTGAAATGTCTTTAAGATTGTTAAATTAAAAATTATGTTGGAATAAACTATAAATATGTAATCAAAAGAGTATTGCCATAAAATAATAAAACACGATATAAAAATATAAAATACTACAATATGCAACAAAGTTCGATTCAAAGTGATCTATATACAATAAAATATAATATTTTAAAATAAATTGATTTTATCATGCGATCAAACATACATACGCTTATAAAAATTTAAAAAAAATGAATATTTAACTGTGTAAGAAATTTATTTATATCGATGAAAAAATTCAGTTTAGAATTTCTCAAAAAGTTTTTACTGCTTTCTATCAAAAGAAAAAATCGCTAAATCTTTGGTGAAAAGTATTAATGTAAAATTTCCATTACATAATAGCGTATAAATTATACTTAATTATTTAAAGGATTTTGAGCAATTGTATTTTTTTTTAAAGTTTAAACTTGCTTAACGTAATCATCTACTATCGCACTTCATTAAAAACAAAATGTCGGTCAATATATTTTAAAATGGGCATTTATAATTTTGTTAAATAATTGGCTAAGTACATTTTCTAATAGTTTCATCATTAAACATTCATAAAAACTTTAAAAAAAGAAAACATTTATTTGTTCTCATTTGTTTATTCTACGTTTCAAAAAGAGAAAAAAAACACCAATAGGTAAAAAAGGTTTGGTTGTTTAATTAACGGAATTGAAGCCGGAAAGTTGTTTGAAGGTAACTGAATTATTTATAAAGTCTAATTGATTAACTTTGCTGTGCTAAATTTGCATTGAAAAGAATAAAAAAGGAACATTTAATTTTTTTTAAAGTTCTCTTTGAATATGAAATACTTTAGGATTGGCTTTTGAGTAAAATATAATTGAAAGTTTAGTAGGAGTTATTTAGTAAATAAATGACCATGTTTTATAAAAATTCAGTAAATGTGAGCGAAAATATTTTAAACAGTTGTGTTTGTCAAATACATGATTCAGAAAACTGATAAAATCTGTAACTTCTGGCTCATATTGAATTGGGTGAAAATATTCCCCCCCGTTTGCATATTGAAAGAAAATTTGAAATAAACATGATACTTCGCACTGATATAGTACAGTGGTCAGAGCGCCTGGATGTTATGCTGTCGACAAGGGTTCGTTTTCCGGTAGGGCAGATACTTTTTAATAACCAACTCTGCCGTTTAATTTTAAAATTACCTTTTATTTTAGAAATATGTTCTGTATGGTGCTTGATTATAAAGGAATTCAAAACGATTTTATTTTGTAGCGATATTAAAGTCGGAATTAATTCCTTTATAACCAAGCACCATACAGAACATATTTCTACAATAAAGGTAATTTTAAAATTAAACGGCAGAGATGGTTGTTAAAAAGTATCTGCCCTAAGCTTAATCTGCCCAAAAGTTTCTGCCCGTTTGGCAATGATGCTGACTGACGTGTTTTTCTACTATCACAGAATTTTTCGGCGTATACATTTAATTTTCATCCCCCAAACACATGTGGAACTATTTTGCAATTTTTCTTAATGCTCACTTTACCATACTTTATTTAAAGTTTATTCAAGTTAATTATCATTATACATTACAGTACAATCGAAAATGATATAAACACATTACGAAATGTCCACTTTGATGCACAAACACTTCATACGTTTTGAATAAACAAACAAACAAAAACCACCAAACTCATATTTATTCTAGTGCAAAATCCAAGGATTTTATTTAAAAAACAAGTTGGTTTGTTACAGATTCTGTCACTTACACCGCTTCCACACAATATTTACGCTCAACAGGAACCACACTAACTGCACCTCAGAAAGAAATTCACCAAACCGGACATTTAGCTATTTCTAATTCAAACTTTTATAAACCAAATTAATAATGGTCTTTAATCTTCTTTTGAAGATTTGATAATTAATCTTTATCGTTTGCTATTTTTTTGAAGTTCGAAGAATAACGATGTATTTTTTAAATAAATGTCTTTTTGAAGCCTCAAGATTACATTTCGAAAAACCAATTGGTAAATGTTGCATTAAAAATAAAAGCGAAACTTTTCATATTTTTTTTATGGAAATTTAGAATTTTTTATGCATTTTTTTTCATTCATATATAATGAACCTTCAAAATAACTTTATTGTGGTATTACAACAATCCAAATTGAATTATTACACAAAAATAAATATTTTTTTCAAGAATTTTGTTTTTATTTTAAATAAAGTTTCTCGTACGTTTGATGTCATGGCAACAGTGGATATATTGAAAAAAAAAATGGAATTTGCATGTTATTTCAAAGTAGATAAAATTTTTAGTTATTTAAATTTTAAATAAACTTCTCATTAAAATTTTTTAATTAAATTTGGAATGTAGCCTAAACTGTTTTTTGCCTCAAAATTACGTATATCACTTGTTTTTGAGACTTTTGGTTCGTTCTGTGAAAGTGGGTGACAGACGGACAGCCTGACGGGCAGACGGACAGACAGACGGAAGGACTGCACGATGATAAAACCTTCCACTTTTTACGTTATAAACGTAGTGTGGAAGCTAAAATCATTATAATAATTTATAGGGGTATAGGACACAAAATCTTCAAAAAAATCAAAAAATTATTATTATCATAAAAAATAACGCACATATTTAAGAATTGTTTAAAACAAAAATTTTATTTATATCTGCAGTAGAACGTGAGATGTGTAGTTTTTTGTGTCATGACATCTGTGTTGGCCAACCACGTTTATAATCTTTGCTTCCTCGTAATAATAGATAGGAATAACGTTATCGAATCCTTAGTTGTTCGGTTGGTTTGGAGCGCTTCAGTTAGGAAAGTGATAAACTTCAAAGCTGTTTTTCTCCTTGATCGTGTTTTCGATGATTTTTTGACTTTAAATTGATATAACTTAAAATCTACTGCCCATAGAGTGTCAAAATTTTTTACTCATATTTTTCAAACATATATCTTTAATTTGTCTTTAGGGATTAGTTGTAAATAGATTATTTTTTTATTTATTAATTTTTATAAAAAAAGTGAACCGGTGAAATTATTAAAAAAAACTTCAATAATTTTTTTAAAAAAAACTATGGCAAATATGAAAAATCGGTAAAGACAGTTTGTTAAATACATTTTTCTGTTTATAAAAATGCTAAATATTTGCTTGCCAATAAATAAGTTTTTGACTTATAACAAAAATAAGAGACATCACTTTTTGACAGATTTTATTTTTTTAAAAAATAAATAATGATAATTTAAAACCTTTGACTATCTAAAAGTGTAAGTATATTTAGTATACATTTATGGAAAAAAAATTGTATTGATTTCTGCAATATTAAAGAAAAAAGTTGAAAGTGTCCCATACCCCCTTAACTTATTTATTTGTATCAACACTTGAGCCGATTTCCCTTCTTTTTAGGGAGTATTAATTTGTGTTACATTTTGATAATTTATTTGAATAATGAGACTTCCATTGAAAAAATTTCTATATTTTTTTCTTTTATTTAAATGAAAACTAAAGTACCTTCAAACATAAATTTGGCGATGTAATTAATAAAGCATTAAACGTTTATTTTTTAATGCGCCTAATTACATCTTGGACTACTATGCACTACAATTATAAAACATTCAAATAATAAGTACTGATTTTTTTTTAAAAAATCATTTTTGTCAAACAATCATCCCGCTTCCAAAACTGAACAACTTAAATTCATTGCAAAAAAGAAAGATTTTTAACAAAGAAATGAGCTCTTCATTATACTTTGAAAAGGGAAAAAAAAACTTCAATATTGGAAGGGAAAAGTTTTTAAATGCTCTTGAATATCGATTTTACATCAAGGCGATTTTTTTACCTGGCTAATTCACTTCACGGAAGGGTTTGGAAGTACTTCGCAAGTTTAATTTTAATTTTTGACGCTCTAAGATAACTTTTTTATGATTGAGCTCATTTCTGTAGTTTATTATCAAATTTATCACTCTCGCTTTAAAGATATATAATATATGTTACCGTTATAACCCCGGAATCAGTTAAAAATAGAATTAACTAGGGAAAAATAGTTTTAACTGAAGCCTTTGATGAAAACTAGTTTCCTCTATCTAAAAGTAGATCTCATTAGTTAATACCGGTTTTTGGTTACAACTAGTCGAAATTAGCCACAACTAGAACAATCTAATATGTTTTAGATAAAACTAGAATTAACTGTGAATGCTTGACTTTTTATTTATTACGAAAGCTTATTTCATAATCTTATTAAAACAATGGAGTACTTAAAAACTCGATGTACCGTTCTTAATAAAGTATATTCTAATATCCGAACGCTTTCATTGCATTTCAGCTCGATAATTAACTAAACTAATCCAAACCTATTATCATAAATCATGCTGTTTTCCGTTAATTCTAGTTTTATTTAATATAATTGAGTTATAGTTAATACTAGATTAAACTTATATAATTCGTCAAACCTAGTATTAGCTGGCAATAACTCGTTTAGCTAGTGGAAACTAGTTTTGACTAATGGCATCAGTTAAAACTAGTTTTCACTAGTTCACTCTAGTTCTAGCTTATTTCTGGTTTTAATGGAAACATATCAATTTAACGGTTGATATGCAATATTTGTTAAAATCTATTAAAAATTTTACTGCAATTATGCATCGTATTTTTAAGATACATTTATTATATGTTATAAATATATGTTACTGCGACTTCAATTATTAAAAAAAATAAGTATTAATGAAGATTTATTTAAAATTATTATTATATTACAATTCCATTAAACAAAGGTATAACTTCATTTTTAATCTTTGCAGATTAATCTTAAGTACTTAAAAATAATTTTCAGTCTTGTCTGTTGATCGTTTGTATTGAACGAAGATAAGTACTTAAGTTTTTCGGTCACGCAATTTGCTTGAGTATTTCTTGATAAACTTGATGTGCATTTCCATGTGCAAGTAATAGGTAAGCATTAAAGTGCCCGAAACACATGTTTCACGCTTGGGTTCGTGATCGATGTAATTATAGATTTTTATAATAGAAACAAAACTTTTTTTTTTTTTAAATTTGGGTCTACTTTATAAATTGCGTTCTTTCTTTAAACTAAATCTCTTTAAAACATCTGGAAATTTTTCTAAAAGTTTTGAGAAGAATTGAAATTGCTCTTTTGATTTGAAATATGTAAGTAGAGGTATTACTAACAGAGGATTGTATATGTATAACTTAAGTTTAATTTCAAAGCTGATAGAATTTTAATTTTTAGAAAAAGGTAATTTGTTATTTAATTTTAAACAATATAAAAAATGTTGACATTTCAATAACTGTCAAAAAAACTATGGTACTAGCTCAATTTTTAAAATAGCCATAATAATATTTTGTTTTCATAGTCTTTTTAATTGGATGACAGTTTGCAATGTAAAAAAAAAAAATTAAATTCATGTACCATCTCCCGAGTTTAAAATAAATTTCATACCATTTAAGACAGGCAGACACCTTTTTCTCATTATTTACTATATTTTTTTAACAAGTAGAGCAAAATTACTATCTTCACTTACTTAAACGATTAGTTAATGTGTTTTGGTTTAATATAAGTCACACTTAAGCTACACGAGCCTAATATATTTTTTTTTTCAAATGGGAATGCAACATTGCTGGTCAAGCCTTTGCATAGTCCCTAGAACTGAGAGCCATTTTTTGTGGCACCATCTAGGCGATTCTCACTACCAATTTTTGACGCCCAGATTGCAATGAATATGATCTATCTGTGGATGTTAAAGTATGAAGAGGATTTAATTTTGCCGGGAGGACCCAAGCCAAATGGACTCCAGGGATCTTATACATACCACATAATCATATGACATGAGTAACCCAACCTATTTCCCCCCCAGAAAATCGGATGACTTAGCCGGGGCTCGAACGCGTGATCTTGGGCTTACGAGGCGGACACGTTTAACCTCTCAGCCACTGAGCAGCAACACGAGCCTAATATCATCGCAGGTTTATAAGTAAATTTTACAACAAATTTGTAAAAAAATTCTGATTTTTTTTTGTTCCTATCATGTCTTTAATTTTACAAATAGAATCACGGTTATTATTTTTATTTTTAAATACTTAAATTATTTACTTGAACATTTTCAAATTTGCTTTTACTTTGCTTGCTCTTTGAGTGCTTTTAGTCGTTTCAAAGAGTTAACAACAAATGTATGTATATTATTTTAAAATTCAAAGGAAAATAATTATTAAAAGTAGAAATATTTATTTCAATGGGGAATTACCTGTTTCCATACTCTTTGTAGTACCCGTATGCAAACGATTTTTTTTAAAGCAACAACATTGTATTAATATTTATCTACTGTTTTTATTATTAAATATAACCTGAAACTATTTTATGTGTTTATAAATGAATATAATTCACAAGCGAACTGTTAATTAGAGCCTACGCAAGATGCAATACTTTACATTTAAGGTGTTGGGGATTTTTAATTAATACGAAATATCACTTTAAAAAATATAAAAGAAAAGTTTCGTTCTAGTTATTATGAATAAAGACCATTGAATAAATTTTTCAATAAAGGTAATTCTTTAAAACGGTAATGAGTAGATTTTTTTCAAGAACTATTATCAATCAACATTTAAGTAGCTATGCAAAAATGATTCCATTATAGTTGTCATTGCATAACCTAATTAAAAAATAATTGCGAATATGCTCCCCAGAAAACAGCATGCTAGCCATTGATGGAAAAATATGCTAAAAATAAGGAATTAATTTAATAATTGCATTAAAATTTTCCAGAAAAAATTCAAAAATATAAATTATACTAATTATTTTAATTCGATGAAGCGCGCGTTAGATACGGCAATCTAACTCGCTCAGCGTGGGCTCGTGGAGCGATTCTCATGCGTGGCAAAAGCTGTGAAGTAGAGGCTTGAGGAATTGTTTGTGATTCCGTTACTTTTTCACCATTTGTTCATTTAATAACATTGTAATATTTGTTTCCATATTTTGAATTTTGCTTGAGTAAATGATTCTTTAGGAACATTATCTTTATAAGTAAAACACAAAATCCGGAATCCAAAATTTATAAACTTCATTTGAGACAAAATTACACATCACTAACACGGGATTCCTAGGAACACAAATGTTATGGCTAGCCCCTAAGGCAAAAAAAGTCTTATGTCAACAAAAATAGACGCAGTGGCTTTAAGAAACGAAACCATCGACGATCTTGCCCCGAACTATTTTACTGTAACTCTTTTGAGAAAAAACATTCTAAGGAACTGAGCTAAGCAGCCGTGCATTCGGGATAGGAGTGGAAAATATGTGCTTCGCGTGCACATTTCAAGTCATGGATTTGTTCCTTGAAAAATCGACGAACTTGAAGCAGAATCGACGATTTATGATAGCTCTTTTTTTTCTTATAGGGTATTCTGTGAAGTGCTCTTTTGAATAGAAAGTCTTTTGGGATACTGCTTTTTTAGACCTTCCTAAATCCTTTTTTAGTAGTTTGATATTGTACATTTTTGTTGAAAAGTATCAATTTGTTGCTCTATACATACACAATTTAAGTCATTTTCAGTATTTTTTTAAAAATAAATGAGGATTTTTACTTGTCATTTTAAAACATTGTGCTCCTGAAAATACTACGTTATTAACCTTGAAATTGAACAAAAAATATGAAACTATTTTGAAATTTTATTTTCTTATTTTTTTATTTTTTTTTGCTGTTTGAATAAAATAATCTCGTAAAAAATCCAACTTATACGAGTTGGTTTGAATGTTTGCATTTCCCATTGAAATATGTAGCTTAGCATTAAAACTTACAATGATGTCGCATTTGATGGTTGCGTTGGATGCATACTCAGGTCTCGTCACTTGACTGGGGTTCTAAATTATTGCGGACGTCGCCAATAGCCTTCGTGTAGCTCTAGTGCGACGATATTCAAAATAAACTAAAACTTATAATTTATAGAAACTTAAAGTATTTAGATAGAAATAGAGATGTGTTTATCTAGGTCAGCAATCTACAACTGCTAAGTAAACCCCCTCCCACCCCTTGTTTCTCATCTACTTTTGGAAAAATACGATTTAGAAACAGTTTTCTGATTTTTCTTAGAAACAACTCTTCAATTGATTGTTGCAAAGCACCGTCAAAAAATATTAACCAAATACTTATTTAGTCAATTTTCATGCAATATTTGCTGAGATATTAGAGCTTCAACTTTGAAGGCACTTAGGTTATCGCCAAAACATTAAATGTAATCTCTAGACTCGGCTTTAAGCGACCATCGATATTTACATTATTTTTTTTTTCATTTTAGGATCTACCTATTTGTATAAAAAATATCACTTTGTCAAAAAAAATCCTATTGATCCATATTTTTGTAAAATTTCTGAGCGCAAATTTAGAAATATCTGGCAAACTAAAGATCATTCCATCTGAAATAATATTTAAACAAGAAGTTCTAAAAGAACTAAAATAGCCTACTTTCCCGTTACTTAAATACTTACTAAAATTCTTATCTTGAAAAAGGTAGGTTCGTTACAGTAAGTGACATCCACAACCGTTTCTACATTAAATTTATATGCATTAGAATAAATTTCACTAAACACAGCATCCAGCTATAATTTCAACTTCTCAATCAATTATTTTCATTAATTTTTTATCGCCAATAAAATAAATATTACTTATCGTCCGCATGAATATTTGCTGTTATAAATAAACATTAAATTTTTCGCAAAACAAAAACCAAAAAACTACTTCAAAATTCACTTAAAATAGGAAATGTAAATTAACAAGTAGGTTTGTAACAGAATCTGTCACTTAACCCGCCTCCACAGGTATAAAGGCGCCAAACACAGCATCAATTCTATATTAAGCATTTACCTGCTATAAAGTCGGCTAATTTCATTTATTTTATTTCGAAAATTAAATAATTATTACTTAAATCGTTTGCAAAAATTTATATTTCAAAGAATAAATATGTAATAGTTTTCGCTTTTAAATAGAATGAAAACGTTGCATACCACTATGCAAAGACACTCGAAGTTAAATATATTTGACGTCATTTCAAATTGATATAAGTCACAAAAATAAATTAATTTTAATTTATTGTCTAAATTAATTAAAGTTTCTCGCGCGATTGTTGCGATGGCAATGGTGATTTAATTCTAATAAAAATGGCTTCCTATGTTTTTCAAATGAGCATTAAATTTTGAAATTTTTTAAATAATTGAAGTACTCAGAATTCAAATTCTTTTCTGAAATTTTCAATGTATTCTCATTTCGATGCGCTGAATTTTTTGACGTATCTCACTTGTCCGCAGCAATTCAGCGATTTAAATGACTCGACATTGAATTACAATACTAGTTCAATGGGAAATTCGTCAACAAATAGTAGATTTACGTCCGTCCGATCGTACAGACAGACGGACAAAAAGTATGGGGCTCTGAGGTCATAGCTTTCTAACAAAAAAAGAATTTTTAAGATCGGATGGATAGAACCGATTTTGGAAGGGGGTACGGACAGACGGACGGACATCGACCGCATGTCAATGCCTACTTTTCTGTTTTTTTTTAATTCTTCGAATTAAAAAAAAAAGAAAAGTAGGCTAAAAACACGTAAATTGCATATATTTGCAAGAATATCTCAAAACAGAAATATTTTTGTACTAAACTCACCTTAACAAAACAGAAATATTTTTATACTAAACTCACCTTAACAATACTTTTATTTCGGCAAAAGAGACAATGCTATGTAGCATTTTCTAATTTTTAAAGTATTGGAAATTATAACTTTCTAACGAAAACACACTTTATACATAAACAAATATGTACATAATGAAAATGAAATGCTTACTTTTCTTAAAAGCCTCTATTTATTTATTTTTCCTTAAAACTTCTCATCTACATTTCTGTTTAAAAATTCATTTTACTGCTGCATACAAATTTTATATCCTACACAGAATTTACGATATACATTTTCATTTATATGATATTCTTCTTAAATTTATGTGTTTTCAGAAGCAGCTCTCACAAATAACTTTTCTAGACTCTGTATCAGCTCTTTGCTGATTATGTTTCTATATATTTTATTACTTTAAAAGTAAAACATGCATCAATATTTTTTATTTTGCTGTTATTTAAAATTTGTTGAGATTAGATTCTTTTGGATATTAGTTTCTAGCAGCTGTGTATATTTTTGTAATAAAGCCGCAATAACCAAATTTAATTACATAAGCACACAAGCCATAATATATATGTGAAATACACTGCTCAAAACAATTAGGGGAGCACTTCGCGTACTCTTATTAACCCTTGAAGTTGCAACTTTTTATTTATTTTCTAAAAAATCTAAAATTTGTGAAAAAATTTCGCATCCGTAATGAAATGGTAAAAAACACGGGTTAAAATCTTAATTTTTTAACCGTAATTTAAGTGGAAAAAATTTGAATCAAAATTTTTGAATAAATGATAACCATAATTTTTTCAATGCTTTTTTTTTGTTTAAAAAAAGTAAAAATTAATTTAAAACATCTAAAAATGCAAGCATGAGGAATTTAGGGTCAATTTATGTTATAAAAGGTTTTGAGAGTGAATTTTATTTTACCATTGTTTTCATATTTTCATTTAATTAAAACAAACATTTTTAAATTCTTCAAAAGACATGATTCTTCGTACTAACGATACGTATGCGAATTCAACTTAGTGAGAAAAAAGTCGTCAGCTGATGATTCCAAATTAAATCATTGGTGGTGAAAGTGTTTAAACCATGCGCTCCCCTAATTGTTTTGAGCCGTGTAGAAGTTTAAGTCAGGCTATGTCGTATATGTATATACTCTTTACCAAATTTAAAGTACAATTTGTAATTAATTAGAGAAATGAATATGTTTAGAATGTTTTTATCATTTTTCTTTCATTCTAATGTGTGCTTTTTAAATGTGTTATTTATTTACCTAATTGTATTTTTCCTCCTTCAACAACTAGTTGTTGAGTTTATTTGAATTCTGAATGACAATTTTAATGAAAATATTTTGCAAAACATTTTGTGTGTCAATATTCGTATGCTATGTCCACACTACGACAGTAAAAATGAAAAGAAATGCGCGAGCATGGAAATGCTTATACAATTTGGTCAGGCATGCTCACGCATCTACCTCGAAGGGTACAAATTGTATAATTTTCCATGCGCGCACATTTCTTGACAGTTTTTATTGTTGTAGTGTGGACATAGCTTTAAAAAGACGCCACTCAGAAAGCATAGCATCCAAGAACCTATTTATAATATACGTTTCTTGATAATAATGAGGAATTATACTTATGCCAGCTGGAGCGAAAACAGAACAACAAAACCTACGCAACAGTTACAAATAGGGTACCTTCAATACACTGTGTGCTGTTCAGGATAACGACAAGGAGCTTAGCAGGTGAGCCATGCTAAAATCGTTATCGCTCAGCCAAACTCGCCAATAAAACAAAACTAGTTATTTTTCCAGTTTTATATGTTGTTGCTTAGTTTGGAAGAAATAAGAATGTTTTCAACTTTCAAGTAAGCAATGACTTTGATTTGCGGTTTGTTTACGTTAACCCGCCAACTATGTTCCGCCAACGCATGCCAAAGACATGCCAAATACCGTCTGTTAGCTTCGACATTAAAAATGGCATTTTCTGGTAGTATGATGATAAAAAAATACTATTTTTAGAAATGTAATAGTCCACATGATGTTTAATTTACAATACAAAGATTAAAAAGTAAATCTTTATGCCTTTTTTCCGAGTTTAAACAGCTTTTTTATACCATAGCAATGACACACGCCGGTAGTAAAACATGGATTACAGCTTTACCGTTAAGAATTTTAATCCAAAAAAGAATAAATGTTGAAGAATATAGATCATTAAAAACAAAATCAATAACAAATCGAGGTTTCGTTCCTTTGATTATATCGTTTAGATGCGATTTATTAGAGCTTCGCTGAGTCACCGTGTAATGTCTACGGGGAAAAAATAACAGCGCCGTATCTCTGGAGCATGGCTATGCTCCAGCCAATCAGGTGAGAGCATCATGTCGCAACCCTCATACGCAGATATTCCAGTAACCCTAGTTACAAATAACGAAAGAAGATCAAAATGAAAATCCTACACTCATTGCCAGCCTAAGTTGGGTAAATGGAAATATGCCATGGAGAAGATCCTTCCGCGGATGTAAAGAGTTCTATAAATTATTTGTGAATCCATCCAGGAAATATGTTTAAAACATTAATTTCATTTAAGGTCTAACATATTTGAATATTATTTGAGAAAATTTCTTAATTTTATCAGAATGAAAAGTGTATTTCGGTTAAATTGTATTAATATCATTTTATATGTAAATGTTACCTTACAAAAGTTTCCTACTAACAGACCAATCGATCTTTTCCCTCTGCCTTTTTACTATTTGTTTTTACCCAAGTTAGGTTGGCACGGAGTGTAAACAGTACCGACACGTTCCAACGAGAACCCGTTCCTACACTGCATGTTTAGTTCTACAATAAATGTATATATAGATAAATATTAAAAAATTGGTTCAAGTCTAATTGCAGAATATCTTACTACTGTTCTTCCTTTTAAGTTTATAGTGAAACAAGAAGTCTGTACGGAAATTTTTCTACGGACTAAGCCCCTATTTAGATATTCATGTAGAAACAAGCTTCATTTCAAATATACGGAGAGTTCTAAGATCCATATTGGATTGTACATCTTCCGTGAGCATCCCTTGATATGTTTCGGAAATTCGACCCCTTTTCTCAGAATCCTTGATTATGATCGTTTGTTGACATGCACGCAGATCCTTTGATATATTGTCGGATATGCTCGCTCGCTTTAGGATCAAAAGTATTGTTTTCGTATAAAGGGTAGGGTTGATACAGATATATTCCTGCTTGTGTGCTTGATCAGAGACTCGCTCATAAACCTCCGTCAAGAAAGACAGACACAGAAGGAATTTTAACTGTCACAGAGAGAGAAATTACACCCAGGGCGAGGATGGGAATTGAACCCGCACCCGTTACAGTGCACATACCGTTAGCGGAGGCAGCTTTCTTAAAGTAGGCGAATACCCCAAATTCCCCAAAATTCTAAAATTTTTACTATTACTTTAATCTTTTCGAAATTTGGCATAGTGATTTCAAATATAATGAACAATACTATTTAGAATTTTTTTTTACATTTAAATATAATTTATTTTAAACGGTGTTTTTCCACTACAAAAAGAGGTTTACGCTAACAAGTCTACCACATTGAATTTTCATCCTATGAACATTAGTTATGTGTTAAATTCTCCGTTTTGAACTGATGCATGCAATGACCCTCTAGAGTTACATACAAATTACAAGAAAAGAAGTTATTAAGAAAAACGTTATAAATTAACCACAAAAAAAAAAGGATTTTTTTCGATCTACTTACACTTGGACATTTTTCAAAAAAAAAAAAAAAAACTTGTATATTTACACCAAATGTTAGAGGTTCATTGCACAGATATATATATTGAAATAGCATCGGTAAAAAATTTCAGATAAATTAATGTAAAACTTTTTATGCTAGAAGTGTTGGCGTAAACCCCTTTTTTTAGTTGAAAAACACCGTTTGAAATAAATCAATTATATTTAAATTAAAAAAATTGCCTAAATAGCATTGCTCATTATATTTGAAATCACTGTGCCAAATTTGGAAAAGATTAAAGTAATAGTAAAAATTTTAGAATTTGGGGTATTTGCCTACCTTAACTACTCAGTCACCTGGGCCCCAAATGATTTGTAATTTGTTGGTATCTTCATTTTCAATGGATTGGAAGAAAAAGATGTGCTGCTGGTATATTTATCAATCACAGTTTTAGTGAAAATATTCTATAAGTTTTTATCTAATTTAAAACATTACATTTAAAACCTATGTAGGCATCAGATCAGCTAGGATCAGTCTATTAGATTCTTTATAAATATCTTTTAGCTTATTTAAAATATATAAAAAGTAACGAATATTTTCAATGAGACATCCCTCGAATTTCTATTCTAAGGATTAACTCGTTGTCTAAAGTTGTAACTCGCTGTCGGAAAGTAGATACTAGAGAGTTAAAAAAAAATATGAAATTAGGTTTTGAGAAATGTCATTTTTTTCCACATTTATCAACATTATTTCTTAAAAACTAAAAACATCTTTTATTTAATACTTTCTATTTTTTGGGGAGGGGTTGTTTATGAAAAAATTGTTGGACATCTGTATCAATGCTTTAGGACTAAAGTCACAAAAAAAAAAAAATACTACAGAAAAATACTCAGGCAGATACCTTCACGAAGTAAATGAAGTCCGAATAGTTTAGAGAAGTAACATGTTTCGTATTTGTCTTTGATGCTGTTTCAGCAAAATAATAATGGAAAAGCAATTTTCCAAAGTGGTTGCTTTCTCTGAGAGTAACACCATCTGCTGATATTTTTCTCCTTCAATCTTAGTTCTGAGATGATTTCCAAATCTAAAAATATGAGGTAAAATTATATACTACATTGAGGTACAGATAATTGTAAAATTCTTTATCGTGTCTAAAGACACTATAACAAAAAAGGGAATGTAATTTTAAGTGGTATATTATATGGGTTATTTCGTTTATTTTAAGTGTGAATATACACTTTCACTTTTCAAAATATATTATCTTCAAAAGGAATTTAAAAGGTTTCCACTCAAAAAAAGTTCCTTTCAAGAAGCTTTCTTTAAAAAATATGTAAATTGAAATGGCAATTGATACGTGAAAGGGTTATTGCAGAAAGTTTAAGTTAATGCAATTTTTGATCTAAAACTAAAAGATTTAGATTTTTCTGTTTGTAATTTACGAAAATAATAATTTTTAAAAGCATAAGTACTTTAATAATTTAACCTGGCATTCTAGGAAAAATACATCATATTTTAAGTTGTATTTTAAAGGGATTATCTCGTATACTCAAAGTGTCAACGCATACTTTTTTTTTAAAGTTTAAATCCTTAAAGGGAATTTAAAAGGTTTCCATTTGTAAAATACTTTCTTCAAGAAGATTCTTTAAAAATGTCTTGGAAATGGCGAACGATAAAAAGAGGGTTAATGCAGAAGGCTAATGGCCGTTTATATCTAAAACTAACGGATTTAAGTGCGTTGGTTTATCATTGAACCAAGTTGTATTTAAAAAAAAAAAAAAAAAATACGTAAGTATTTCAATGTATAAACCTCACTTTCTGGGAAAAATACATCGTATTTATTACTTTGCTTATTTTAAATGGCCACATATACTTATAATTTGTTAAAGGTGTTATCGTAAATGGGTGTTTAAAAGGATTCCATTAGTAGGGGAAACTGGAGACACTCGACACAATTTGTAGTTTCGTGCTTAGAATTTAAAAAAAAACCTATCCATTTATAAATTCAGTCAATTTATATCTTACGCGTTACTATACAACTTATAGTAATAACTGTAATATATATATATATAATGAATAAAAATTGGCAAAAGATCAATTAGCAATGTAGTATGCACCAGCGGGTGACCGAGCTCTGCTCGGAGAAAATAGGTATCGAAGCTAACTCGAAGATTTAAATTTTCAATTGTGATTTATCAAAACAATCATAACATAAGAAAATTTGTGAAACCCTTGGTGAAAAGATAACCGGTTAAAGTTAATGTGACCAGATTTTCAAAATCAAAAAGTGAGACACTCCATCACCCCCCCCCCCCCGGTATATTTTTTAAGTATTTTTTTAAGCACATAATAGTCAGTTCACACAATGACACACTTGGTATAAGAAAGATAAGGAAGGCGCGTTCAACAGCAGCAGTGGCTCCAGGCAAACAGAAACCATACTCCACCAATTTGTTGATGACTTTAGCTTCATTTAACGATTTCTAAAGACGTCATAGCGTTTTACAACGATTATTCATAAAAAAAAGTCTATTTTATTTACAATTTCCTCGTTTTTCGGGACTTTGCGGGACTTTTACAAAAAGCTGGACTGTCCAGCCAAAAGCGGGACGTCTGGTCACATTAGTTAAAGTGCACCATTGTAAACAAAGTTAGAGTTTGGAAAGGGAACTATTATATACGAAGGTAAAGTTTTAAAAGTCATAGGAAATGAAATGTAATTGATAATTGGCGTTTCGTTGAAAAGCAACAAAAATGTCGAAATGTGGTAAACATTTCATTTCATGCTTCATTCAACTCGATAGGTATAGCAACCATATGTTAAATTTTCAAGATCGCCAAAAATCGCCAATGAACAGAATAGAACTTAAATCGTTTGCTGATTGGAACTAAAAAATATTCATGTTACCATTTCTGTAAAACTCAATAAAGTTTAAAGCAAGGTTGAATTTATTTAAATTTGAAAAATTAAAATCTTAACTAAACATTTATAGCTTAAGCAGAGGCTTATAGCTTTAGCAGATGGCATCACGAAAGTAGCCATTATGGCGAACTAATGAAGTTTGAAAATATCCTATCTGTAACTCCGAACTGCTTGACCGTAGCGCTTCAAAACCTATGCCAATCGATTCGTCGTGGCCAAAAACCCCAGACCCCCAAGTTTACCGGAGTTTATTAATTCTTGGGCGATTTTCGATTTGGGTCCAATTCCTCGTATTATAGTATAAGATATAGTGTCTTAAGGTAGGCGAATACCCAGAATTTCCCAAAATTCAAAAATTTGTACTATTGCTTTAATCTTTTCCAAATTTGGCATAGTGATTTCAAATATAATGAATAATACTATGTAGGCTTTAGTTTTTATTTAAATATAATTGATTTATTTTAAACGGTGTTTTTCTACTAAAAAAATAGGTTTACGCCAACAAGTCTACCACATTGAATTTTCATCCTATGAACATTTATTATGTGTTAAATTCTTCGTTTTAAACTGATACATGCAATGCCTCTCGAGAGTTACATACAAATTACAAGAAAAAAAGTTATTAAGAAATATGTTATAAATGAACCACACAAAAAAAAGATTTTTTTCGATCAACTTACACTTGGACATTTAAAAAAAAAACTTGTATACTTACACCAGATGTTAGAGGTTCATGGCACAGATATATATTGAAATAGCATCTGTGAAAAATTTCAAATAAATTAATGTCAAACTTTTTATACTAGAAGTGTTGGCGCAAACCCCTTTTTTTAGGTGAAAAACACCGTTTAAAATAAATCAATTATATTTAAATAAAAAAATTGCATAAAAAGCATTGCTCATTATATTCGAAATCACTATGCCAAATTTGGAAAAGATTAAAGTAATAGTAAAAATTTTAGAATTTTGGGTATTCGCCTACCTTAAGAGCACTTATAAAACATAATTGTCATATATAATACACATAATAAATATCAATTTATAATTATTTAAAATAACGAACATAGATGAAAAACTTTGAAAGGAATAAACATAAGACTTATTCAAACATTGCGATTTTACGTTTATAATTAAAATATTTATATAAATACTTTAACCCAACTGAGTGAATTAAATTAATGAATATTATAAATACTTTGGGAGGATTTTCTTAAAAGTAGATCATGGTCATTAAACTTTATATCCTTAAATATAACAGTAAATATCGATAAAAGTATGCTTTCTGCCCAATAGGACGCTAAACCCTAGCAGTAAAATTACGGTAAGCCTTTATCGACCCTCAGACAAAATTGCAGAAATACAAGAACACAAGACATTTGACACTAGAGCGTATTTTATAGGTAATTGCGGGGTATTTACAGTTCCCCTCCGAGACTCTGTCTCTTTTACAAAACAAATTGCACAAAGTTAAGCTTTCTGTAAGTAAACTTGGTGCCATAAAGTAGGCTGGGAAACATAAAACTGTCAGAAGGCAACGTAAAAACCATCGCCGGTTATCGATGTATCCATTAAACGTTTACTCCAGGAAACAAAAACGGGACAAAAACCTGCTGCAGACTCGGATAATCTTCCCCGGACCATTACATAGGTCATTGGAAAACGTTTTGGGAATTTAGTCCTGGTATTTTTTGAGAAAAAGTTGTTGCATTAAATGTCGCAGAAAGGGTTTTGCCTGATTTTTGAACTAGTTTCTAAAGCCATTGTTGGTTATGAAGAGATAAAAATTTATGCTTGGTACTAATTTATTTTTATGTGTGAACATAAAATAATACTGTTTTGAACATTGTTATTTTTTTCTAACGCATTTGAACTTTTTCTATTGTGTTGTTAACAATGATTCTGTCAAAAAATGTTTTAGTTTCCTCAAAGATGGGTAAAATAAAAATGATAAACAAAACAATTGTTTAAGAACGTGATTGATACATCGAGCTTCATTGAATAGTTTTGCAAACATCTTTTGAACCCAATCTTTTCATTTTTTATTTTTTAGAGAACAGTATATTTCATTAAATAAGTGGGTGAATGAAGTTAGGACCAAGCATGCTTGGGGGCAAAAGATAAAAATTGAGGTTGACCACCTTACCTGCACATATGCTTTGCTGTCCGGAGATTTTGGCCTAGAGAGCTGAATTGGGAACAACATGCACAAAGCTATGTTTTATATTCACCCACAAACTAATACAATTTCCAAGAAAACAAATTGTTTGGTATTCACACATTGTTGCAAAAGGCTTCGTCTTCCTGTTAAATATTTAATGTGCACTAAGCAAGTTTGTGCTGTATAAATCCATTTCAATGGGAGATAGTTAAACTAAAATAACGTAAGTGTTAAGAACGTAAGGAGAATTGAAGGAGACATAAAAAATACTATGAAATGTTACTGTGGTGCATATTAACTTAAAGTCTATAAAAATATATTTTAAATAAACACTCTTTGTTACTTTGTGTGCTTCATCGAAGTTATTTTAGACTTTATTTTTTAATAATGTGCCATAAAATAATATTTTACTACAAAATTTATTCAATAAATATGGTAAAGTACTTTTAACAAATGATTCAACGTAATCCCGCTCTGTTTTGGTCTTTGTTAGAAGATAGTTTTCAGCCAAGACAATTCTTGAGCCACTCGAGGTTTATTTTAAATTTAAATTTCATTCCATTTGCAGAAAATTTTGGTATTTGATGCCAGTAATATTTGTATGAAGATATTCCAAGTTAAAATATGCTATATATTGTCAACTTTAGCGATTTCAAAAGACATATTTAACAATATAAGGAGTGCAAAATTTTCAGCCTTAATATAATAAACATATCTGAAACCACAATAAACTATGTTGTAAAAGAAAACTAACGACTCATATATTTTTGGTATGAGAATTCTTTTCATTTGCTCTTAAGAATCGGTTTTAATACCTGTGACCACTATTTTGCAATAGTCCAAATGTAAGCCCTTCAAATATCTTAAATACTTGATTAAATGGTTTTTGTTTGATAGGGACAATGTATATAAAATCTGATCAGTTAATTAGTGAATTAGCATTTGAACTAAACTATAAGATATCGTCAAATCTTCAAGCGCACAAGAACAATCGAATCAAGCCTTTGGCAATGGCAAATTGAGTAAATTTTTTACTGCTTTAGAAAAAAAAATATTTTTTCCAACATTGCTTTTGTCGAAATATATCACAAAAACAAAAGTCAATTACCAGTTATGCCACTATCTTCTTGTATCTGCCGTAACAAACCAAGTTCGATTTTTCGTCTTTAGATCCATTTCCTTTTCTTGTTTAGCGTCTCTTAAAAATAAGCAAGAAAAAACTTTTTACGGCCCAACGCGCCTCGATCTTCTTCTATTCGATTTCTGCTTCTTTTTTTATTTAAACAAGTTGTAAAAAATAATCGGTAATCCTACTATATGATGCGAAGCAATTTTTTGAAACTAATTTCAGTCTCTCGGTGAGCTATTTTAACTGTTTAACCCCAGACAAAATTCAGGCAAATATTTATAATTTTGCACTTTGGTAAAAAAGAATTTAAAAAAACATAAGTTATTCATTTATGATGTATAAAATAATAACATTTGTAAAGTTTAAAAAATTCACATTTATAAAATAAATGTATCAAATTGTTTCATTTATACCGTAGTGTAGGGTAATCGTTTTCGGCTGCCTATTTCTTGCCTCCATTAGGAGTTTTAACACAGCCAATAACGCCTCGTATTTTAGAACCCTGGTCAAGTGGCTGAACCTAAGCGGTGTGTCCGCTCAAGCTGAATCCTGAAGCGGATGCCTTAAGGGGGAATGGGCGTGCCGGACCGGGGGTCTCCAAACTCAAGTGCCTCAATGTTAATCCAATGGGGAAAAAACTATTTTCTTTGCCACATTTCTCCGGCTGTATTAAATATTTTTACAAGCGGATTTTTTTATGTGATAAATGTAGCTGACTTACAGGTCTCTATCTTCCCACATTTTGAAATTGCTTCGAATATTTTGTGTAAAAGAATTTATTGAATATAAAAAAAAATATTCGTACTAATTTCAAAAAGTGGGATTGTCGGGACCTGTAAGTCAGCTTTATTTATCACATAAAAAATCCGCTTGTAAAAATATTCAATACAATAGAAATATTCAATACAAGAGAAATGTGGCAAAGAAAATAGTTTTTTCCCCATTGGATTAACATTGAGGCACTTGTGTTTTTAGACCCCCGGTCCTGCGCGCCCATTCCCCCTTAACCACTCGGCCACGGATGGACATTTATAACGAATTAAATGTACACATCTATGACGCATAAAATATATTAACACTTTATCCATGTCCACGGGGACACGGAAAGTTTTTAAGACGGCTGATTGGTTAGTTTGGATATTAAATCGCCAACCAACCAAACTGTGTTAGTGAAAGCGGTTTATTCAATTAATCCCAAAGTTTATCATAGTTTGAAACAGTCGTCGCTATAGAGAGGTTGGCAAGAAATGCGGTGGTTGTGAAGAGGAAAAGATCGAGCAATGGAATAGAAAGCTCTTTTTTATTTTGAAACTCTTGTTGAAGAAAACTAAAAATCGTGTTTTCCGTGTTTCGTGTTTACCTTTAACTTTAAATAAAAAAATAACAGGTTTTTTTATTTACGAAGAATCATTACTACAAAAACAATCTCAATATAGACTCTAATGATTATTTTTCTCTCGCTTGATCATTGGTCCATGGCCTTACACATCCTATTGACTTCTAAAATGATAAAATGTATATTCTGAAAAAATGGATCCTGACTATTTTGTCAAAAAATTCTTCAATAAAATTGGTTTCGTGAAAAGGCTATCGCTGGAAAAGATTAATATAGCGTGTGGTATTGCTTGAAATCTTATGAAAGAAGATATTGGTTCAACATGTTTTAATGTATCGAAAAAATTATATTAAGGAAAAACGTCCTCCAAAAAAGGTATAAAAATATAATATCTTCAAGGAGCAAAATAAACACATGGTCAAAAACTGTTTAATTTTTTAAAGACGAGGATTGGGTAGTTGTTAGTATGTTATGCGTTCGACGAGGCAAGACGAGGGTTACTAGTATGTTATGCGTTCACCTTGCCTGCGGAAGGTCAAAGGTTCAGGTCTGGGCATCGCCAAAAAAAAACTGCCGACATATAAACGGCCCATGCAGCCAAAAATTTTAAACGAATAATACCCCGTGTAGATACACTCTTAAAACAAACACTCCGAATTTAACTCAGTCTGAGTGGATTTCACCCCTCCAGACTGGAAAATGCACTTCTCCTTTTGGAGTGGATCCTTTGTGTGATAAACCTCCGACAGGATCACTCCAAACGAGTGATTTTAACTCAGTCTGAGAAAATAGGCATGCCTTTACGGTGTCGAAAATGCACTTCTCCAACTGGAGTGGATTTCACTCTTGTTTTAAGAGTGTAGAGTACATCGTTAAATATGCTCCAAAGTCCCGACGATGTCGCACTTACTGGTTGATCTAGGTACAGCTGTGGAAATAAAAAAGTACCCACTTGAGGTTATTTCCTCCTTTATTCATCCTAAAGAATCGGACCTTTTTGACATTGTGAACAATTAACATTCTGAGTTAATTGCATGACACAAAATTTGCATAAGGGGCCATCTTCATATTAAAAGTGTTACTAACTTTGAAATTTCCAATAGCAACACCCCTTTTTGATCCCATATTTCAAATCTCTGACCTATGTTAATACGAAATGCCAAATTTTGTTAGTTTTTAAGCATTATTAGAGGAGTTAGAGACGTGCAAAGTTTAGGTCCCGTAATGTTAAATGAGTTGCACATAAAAAACTATCCCGATGTATAAATAATTAAGATAATGAAACGATTTTTTTACTGAAAAGAAATTATAATAACCCAAGCAAAATGCATTCAATATTGGGGTATTTAAAACAACTTTTATATTTTTAAATAATTATTATATTGATTTAAAAAAAAATATGAATGGAAACCCCTTAATATTTTTAAAGAAATAAATTTAAGACAAGAAGTTTAAGCGAAATCCCAATTTTTAAAAATGTTTATTCATAATTTGCTGAGTAAATCACAAAATACTTTATAATTACCCTTTAGGGGACTGTGTATAAGATTACGTGTGTAATTGATAAATATAGACGGCTTTGCATGCATGCTTGCTTGTCATTTTACAGTTGGTCCCCAAAAGGTCCACAAGTGATTCGATTGAATAACTCGTCAAATATTCATCCAAATGTAAAAAAAACTTAGATTTAAGGGTTTTCAAGAGTGCTTAACATTTCTAAGTTATTAAAATTGGGTTTTGCTATTGGAAATTTCAAAGATCGCAATATTTTTAGTATGAAGACGGCCCCTTATGCAAATTTTGTATCGTGCAATTAACTCGGAATGTTAATTGTACACAATCTCAAAAAGGTCCGATTCTAAAGGGTGACTAACGGATGAAATAACCTCAAGTGGGTACTTTTTTTATTTCCACAGCTGTACCTACTCAAGTGTCGGCTAACCCCCTGATTGTGATTCTAAATTACCCGTCGCCATTAGCCCTCGTGTACCTTTCGACGATAATGCAAACTAAACTTGCTTTTGCCATTTAGCTTTAAAGTGGGATCATCCTTAAAGCGTCGGCTGTGGAATTTTCCTCTCGAATCGTTTGCATATCGCTTGAGTATTCGAATAAAGTAACCGTCAATAAATAGGCAAAAAAAAACGATAAAAAAATGTTGTTTTTTTTCTTATGGAAATATGAAACTAAGAATATTGGACGGAAGAAGAAAAAATGGTTATTTTAAATGGGGGGCTATGTCGCCTATTGGGAGTTAATAAATTGTGGTGAATAAGTTAAGAACTCAAAATAAATTCGAATAATAGGATACACTTCAATTATTTTAATGATTATTTTATCACAATTTCGGCTACATTTATATTTCTTTTTCTGAAATGTATAATATTGTTTCATTCGGTTGAAACTTTTTCTTATGTAGAAAAGAAAGAAACATTATATTTAACTATATGCAAAATATCCAAAATAACTTTATGTATTTAATGTCTTTATGATCTTTTTATTGTAATGTATACATTAGCAACCACTAAGACATATTGACATTATCTAGTACGTATCCAGTTATTGGAAATTGTGCAAAGAAATATTAAAAACATTTAGGAGTGCGATAAAAGCATGTGAACAACTAGTTTCTAAACGTAAAATATTTGCAGCGCAGACATATTCTTCATTAAAAAAATGATAAAAAAGTTACTGATATTTTTTTAAACATTGAATTTAAATTGTTGTGGGGTCGTTCCCACTTTGTGAAGGTCTGGTGCTACTTGGTATTATGTTACTCTATAAAACTGGTGGAATTTATTTTTATAGGGAATTGTAACCTACTGTTATGTTGTGTGTAAAAAAATAATTAGTTATACTACCTGTTGACTGATGTGTTGACAACAGCATTAACAATTTGATGTATCATTTTGTTATAATTTTTAACACAGTAAAGACTTAGTAGAACGTCACTCTGTAATGTCGGTGGCAGCATGTGCTGCCAACATTGTTACGGAGTGAATTATTTCACCAAATCTTTACAGTATGCAACATACTGTATAATGGAAATTTGTGGAGTAACGCCGTTTTAAGTTTTTTACAGTGTCAAGTCAAATTCATAGTAATTTTCTTTTGATTATTTTCATATTTCCTTTTAAGGAGCAGGATGATAATGAAAAATTTAGCTTAGCATTTAATTATGAAAAAACTCAGAGAGTAAACCTAACTCTGCAAAATTGTGATATGTAACTTTACTTCATAAATTTTGTAGAATCCCAGCTCCTTCTAAATTTATGGAGTTTTGTTACATCAAAGTTACGAATCAACAATACACAAAAATAAAAAAGTTTTACTTTAGATCTTTATGTGTGAAGGTACTTCTTAATTTTATTGTAACGTTACTCCATAAAACCGGAGGCAGCACTTGCAGCCACCACTTTTACGGCATAAGCTAATTACTTAAGTTATATTTCTTCATAATTTATTTAAATTTGTCCAGTAAGTTATACGAAAGTTTAAAAGTGATAATTTTTTTATGCGTACATATTATCTTTAATGATTTTGGAATTAAATGTATCATTATTTTGTATTTTTATATTATTATTTTTTTTATTTCAGGAAATGGCATGTCATGCGACGAGGCTGATTTTCAAGAGCAAGTCTGACTTGTTTTGTTGAATTTCAAGCACTTTTCATAATAAATTGACGCAATTTTAAGTATCTCTAAAGCTTGAAGACTTTTTCATCAATATTTCATTTGAAGTAAAACCTTCACAAGTTCAAAATAGAATATCTACATGCTCAGTCAGAATAATTAGTACCACACCAAGATTGGATATTAGTTTAAAAAAATGAAAAATTTTAAAATTCGATATTATAACCATGCTTCATCAAAAAATTACATTGTTTTAAGGTTTAAATCCAAATGATTAAACTAGTTCTTTTTCATTTTGTAAGAGAAAAAGCAACAGAATATTGTTAAAATGTTAAAACAATGCCTACAAAAAACACAGAACAAACAGTTTTATAAACAATCTACAAGCTAAGGTCTTCTCGATTAGTATTTATTCATTTTATAAGACCAAAACTGCATTTCAAAAGGACTTGTGAAATCTCTTCAGCTAATTATTGTAGCAATTTTGGAAACTATTTTTTAAATTCTTTGAAATCATATATGGTGTGACTTTTATAGAGAAAAAAACTACTCTTTAAATAATACATTTAAATAATATTCTGCCATAAAATAAGAAATAAGAGATAAAACTCTTATTATAGTTCTATTAAATTTATAAAATTTTGGTTTGAGTGACTACAATAAGTAATTTTGATCTGGTTTTAAAATAAAATGCACAATATTTTGCAAAATAATTTCATAAACAGAAATTTTCTTACGCGAATTTTACTGAACATACAAAAACTATATACTTGTGAGTTTTAGTTGAATAAACAAAAGAAAAATGCTTGGCACTTTCAAGCAATTTTTTGAGGAACTAGTAATTTATCGAAAGTATATTCTTGAAGAAGATTAAAAGACTGTGGTATTGCTTGCATTGTTGAAATCTTATATGAGAGATATTGGTTTCCTTTAAACATATTTTTTAAAAAGCTGTATTGAAGGAAAAATTTCTTTGAGGAAGGGGTGTCCGCAGCAAAAATAAACAGATTTTGGAAGAAGAAATTGTTCAAAGAGAAAACTTCCTTCCGTTCAAGGAAAACTCATAAATAAAAGAATTCGTGCTCATGGAAAATATTGTCTTAGACGATCATATATCAAGAAAGTAAAACCTAATCGGAAATATATTTTCTTATACGTCTTACATGAGTTAGAACTATAAAATATTTTCACGAAAAAGCTCTACAGATTTAAAAATATTTTTGATCTGAACAAAAGTGTCTAACCTGCAACAAAAACGTTCAGTTACTTGAATTAGTTTATAACAAATAGCGAAAAATTACATCATATATATACTATTCACCAGAAAGTTACTTATTACTAGACAATTTATTTTGAATCTAAAAGAGTCAATGAACATTTTATTGACTTAAAATCTAAATGCTACTAAAGCAAGCCTCCGAAACCACCTAAAGAATATTTGTTATCAAACATAAAAATAAGTGTTTGCTCTAAAAAAATAGAAACGAAGATTTTCTTATAAACACGAGAATTATTCGATTGATAAGTGAAATCGAAATCGATTATTCTAAAAATTGATGATAGGACAGCTGAAAAATTAAAAAAATAATCGAAATAATTATTTTCATGAAACAATAAAATAATCTATTATTGCTAAATGAATTGAAAATTAGATCTGCTGTCACACCTGACCATAATAGATTATTCTCAACAGAAATAGAAGAATATTATTTCTCAACAAAGAAATAATCGATTATTTCTAAAAGAATCAAAAAGAAATTTATCATCAAACAAGGCAATAATAAATTATTCCTAAAACAATCGATTCTTCCTCTACAGTTGTTCTAAAAAGAGATCTACTCGAGTTGCGGAAAGTACAACAATCTATACAACATCAACCAATAAATGTCTCAGTGATTACTATTTTAAGAAATCTTTTCGAATCTACAAGAAGCATTAAAAGATCCACTACTTCGAATGAGGATTTGTTATCAAACATGACACTTATCGATTGTTATCAAAACAATCGAAAGCAGGTTTTTTGTCAAACCTAAGTCTAATTTAATATACCCGAATAAATAGAAAGACCTTCAAACTAATCGATTACTGTCAAAAAGAGTCTAAAGAAGATCTACTCTCAAACATAGCAATAATCTACTATCACCTCTCAAATAATCACAAGAAGATGTGTTAGTGTTGAAGGATAATCAGCTGTCCCAAATAATTACAATCGAGTGTTTGTGTTGAAAGACGGTAGGTAGGTTGGTACCTGCATTTTCTGGTTTGTGTGCCTGATCAGTGTTTTGATCAAAGATTCTTTCGGAGAAGTGCATTTTCAAGACTGGAGGATTGACAATTACTCAGATCGAGTTAAATTCGCTCGTTTGATTTAGGAGTGTAGATTATTTTCAATATACATTCTCAATTGTATTCGATATCAAACATGAAAACACTCGATTATTCCCTAAAAAAGAATCGCCTGATCCCGAGCGATTCGATTCTTCTTACGTAGCCGTTTCCTAAAAGGGGTGCCGCATGAGTTGCGGTGCCGAGGCGGCGAAGCGGAGGTCGGAGCAGGGCGCCAGCTTCAGCGGCGGGATCCGGGCTGCCATCAACAGGCGGCTGTCCCGGCCAGGGGTGTTCGGGGAGAGCCCGGAGCACAGCAAGACCAGCGAGCTGCAACTGGCCGACTGCCAGAGGGTAAGGATCTTTTTAATGCTAGAATAGACCAAAGTACACTCTTAATACAAAAGAGTGAATTCCACTCCAGTTGGAGAAGTGTATTTTCGACACTGGAAAGGAGTGAATATTATCTCAGACTGAGTTAAAATCACTCGTTTGGAGTGATCCTGTCGGAGGTTTAACACACAAAGGATCCACTCCAAAAGGAGAAGTGCATTTTCCAGTCTGGAGGAGTGAAATCCACTCAGACTGAGTTAAATTAGGAGTGTTTGTTTTAAGAGTGTACTTCTAATTTTGGAATGGATCCTTTGTGTGTTTAAACCTCCGACAGGATCACTCCAAACGAGTGATTTTAACTCAGTCTGAGAAAATATTCATCCTTTTCCAGGGTCGAAAATGCGCTTTTCCAACTGGAGTGGATTTCACTCTTTTGTTTTAAGAGTGTACATTTTCCAGACTGGAGGAGTGAAAATCAATCAGACTGAGTTAAAATCGCTCGTTCGTTTTAAGAGTGTAAGGGCAGAACTAGAGCCACTCAATATCACCGTGAGCTACCACTGTTAAAACTGAAGGTGACAAATAGGGACATTTTTCACCCCGGGGTGAAAGGGCTGCTCCATTTGGCACATCCAGGCTTCGATTGGTTGGTTGGTTGGTAGACATATATTTTCAGGCTTGTGTGCTTTATCCACTGAACTGAACTGAAACTCTGGAAGAAGCATCAAATGATAAGCTGATGAAGCTTATTTTTGGGTCACTTGGCGACAGCTTTAGGGAGAATATGTGCCATATTTGGCATAACTTTGCCGATCACAATGGACACTTGACATGCAGTCTGCATTGGATGTCGCCAATCGCTCGCCAAAAATAGTACTCCAAGGAATTTAAGTTTGCCGCAATTCTATTTTTTTAAAAGTACATGTTTCCGAAACTTCTTTTTGTAAAGAACCTCCTAAAGCAATAACCTATCAATTTTCTGCTTAAAAAATTCTGGAAAAAGTTGGTTTAAAATGAATATTTTAACAGGTAAAGTATAGGATTGGCGGCAAAAGTTGAGTTGCTTACAGGGTTGCCGGGCTTCACCGACCCGTTTGACAAGTGTTTCGATACTTCTTCCAGAGTTTCAGTTCAGTTCAGTGGCTTTATCAGAGACCCGCTTATCAACCTTCGTCAAGTAAGACAGAAACAACACACATACATATGTGACAGATGCTGTCATCCATAGCGCGCCACCTCCACAATTTAGACACATCCCTGAAGGGGAGGGAAATAGTCTTCAGGGACCTGTACCCGTGGGAAACTGCGAAATGACCGCCCACAGGACTTTCGGCTAACAGATTTAACTAGCACGTACTCCGCATATACTCGACAAACACAAACATCCGTGCCTTATCGGGATTCGAACCCGAACCCTAGAGGTTCCAAAGGCTAACTCCCTAACCATTGCGTTTCCGGGTAGGCCCAAGCTTTGAATCTCCATGGATCGATGAATCTTGGCACAACTGGGGTCTTGCTGAAACGTCACCACCATTCACATCTAGGGTGCTACGTGTCACCTTCAGTTTTAGCAGTTTATATTCCTTACTAGCAAATTTTTACCCGTACTTCGCACGGATTAAAAAAATATCAAATCTGTCCAAGTATGTGTGCCATGCAACCTGTTATAAGATCATAAATTTAAGTTATTTTTCCCGCTCGTTTTCAAGTATGAAATCCCATTGCTTTGCTTTAAAATTCCAAAATCAAAAATACGGAGTAAAATGTACTCATAAATGCCATCACAATTCCCTCATAAATACATAAAACCTTTTAACTCTTTTGGCACGTTTTGGGAAATAATTTGGCGAGAAAATAGATATAGCTACAAACACACCCATTATACAGTTCTAACACAATGACCTTAGCACAACCAACCAGCTTATAAATTATTTTTAGCAAACATTTTGCCCATTTGGCTAGTTTTAATAAATAATTTGGCGAGATTGGCAACATATTTGGCGAAAAAATAAAGAATAAAACCCTGATATGCAGCTCTAGTGCGATGGTCTTCATTAACCATCATAGCTCAGTAATAGCATTTTGCCCATTCCGCGAGATTGGCAACATATTTGCCGAAAAAATAAAGACATAAAATCCAAATTTGCAGGTCTAGAGCGATGGCCTTTATTAACCATCATAGTTCAGTAATAGCTTAACAAACATTTTGCCCATTTGGCGAGTTTTAAATAATTTGGCGAGATTGGCAACATAATTGGCGCAAAAATAAAGGCATAAAACCCTTATATGCGGCTCTAGTGTGAGGGCCTTTATTAACCACATTTCAGAGCTTAACAATCATTTTGCCCATTTGGCGAGATTGGCAACGTATTTGGCGAAAAAATAAATACATAAAATCCTAGTATGCAGCTGTAGTGCGATGGCCTTTATTAACCATCATATTTCAGTAATAGCTTAACAAACATTTTGCCCATTTGGCGTGTTTTAATTAATAATTTGGCGAGATTGGCAGCATATTTGGCTAAAAAATAAAGACATAAAACCCTTATATGCAGCTCCAGTGCGACGGCCTTCATTAACCATCACATTTCAGTAATAGCTTAACCATACATTTATTATTTAAATCTGCATATTTGCAATCAACAGAACCATCAATGAAGAAATCATCAACTAAACCCAAAATAATGAAGACTGGTAAGAAATATGTCACTTGAGACAGATCAATTATTTTCTAATGATGAATTTAGTTTCTGAAAGTATTGGCAACACAAAAATAAACATTTTCCAATTTATTTATTTTCGTTGAAAGTTTATTTAATTTTTCAGGAGATGGCATCAGGAAAGTAAAAAAAATGATCGGATTTGAGCCAAAGTGGTGTAGTTTTTCCAGAAAATTCGAATTTTCTCTAAAAATAGAACATTTTGAGCTCTGAAAGTTCTTATTTTGCAACTCAAGTATGAACTACGCATTTGTACCAAGTTACGAGTCAAACAAATGTCTAGTTTGTGAGTTTCAGAGAGACATACATACATACACACACACACAAAACTTCATTTTTATTATTATAGATGATTGCAACGAAAGCCACAGAAGCACTTGCTTCCCCACCCAGCCATTATGGTGATTTCGACCCTCATCACCGACCATGTCAAACGAGTGGGCCCTGGTCCGAATTCTGGATAACTTGCTCGTTAAATCGGAGTGTCTGGAATTATTGTTTGAGGTCATATATGTTGTCTGGAGAAAATTGCCCCCCCCCACTTCCCCGTCGTGCCTAAACTGGGGAAGTGGCTTCCTCTCTTAGTATAATTCAGACATTCACTCTCACAGGTACTAAATATTTGTAATTCAGTACTAATGTTAGGAAGCATCTAAAAGCCAGATTATGCTGCGCCTGCAAACCAACTTGTTTTTATAGCACGGGAAATTTAATGTTAATTAAATGCACTGTTAGAGCATAGTGATATATTCCTAGAATTCACCAGAATTTAACTGATAAGAGAGGGATGCATTTTGCCAAGGTTAAATATATTGCATTAATCAACTTCTTAGCACAAAAAAAAATTTAAAACTAATTTAAGGTATCCGACTACTTTTCAAACGTTAATTTCGATGAAAATGTGCAATTTGTTTTATTTTATTTTTAGATAATATGAACATTTATCTTTTTAAATCTGCTTTTGTTTTTAAGCTCCGTTGAGTAGAAGCTTAGATATGTGGATTTCAAAATAGGCATAGTGGTAAACCAAAACAGAAAGTAAGCTTAAAAAACATTTTTTTTAAAAAAAATTTAAACCATTTTTAAATAATTAAACATGAAAACATATTGCTAGAATAAGGCCAAAATAAAATGAATAACTTTTAACTTCAGTTTGGCAACACTGAAATGTTTACAAACAGTGCCTTTCTGGTATGCCTTTTTGAAATTTTTACTTTGATCGCGTTTTCTGAAGAATTGCTTTTTCACTAACTTTGCCATACCGCTTTCGCTGTATCTCAAAATGTATTCAATATAACAGTCTGATATTTTATATGGTGGTTCGTTATAGTTCAGAGAATGTAATGAACTAAAAGCGTGTATGTAGTTACATATTTAAAATATTTATTGATGAACGATTCAAAAATAACCTTGAAAATATTTGAATTTTTTATGAAAATTTACATTATACCCTGTAAAATTAAAGTTTTTTATAATATCAATTAGCTTTTAGTTCATTACACTTCTGAATATGCTGGTAATGTATGGTTAAAATTTAAATGAATTATATTGATAAACTTTTCTTCAACATTAAAAGCTGTTCCAGCAAATTAAAGGTCAATTTTCACTAAAAATCGCTATTTTGTAAAAAATAAAATTTTTACAGTTATAATTTGTGTGAAATTCATGTTTCAATAGTACATTTTACCTTTCCATTGCATTTACAGTTTATGATTTCAAGGTTTAAAAAAAAGTGCACGAAAGGTAGTCGGATACCTTAAAGGCACTTAAGGAAAGTGAAATGATATCTGCGAATTGTTTTAAACATTACGAACTGCTATTATAACTGATAAATTGTGATAAAAACTAAATTAACTATGTTATGCAAATATTCATGCATGTTTTGAAACATAAACTATTTAAAATATGTTAGATATTTTCTAATTAATGCATTTTCATTACTACTCTTATTAAACCTGATACAAAATAAAGCTAGTATCCGTATGCTTACATAAAAAAAGATAAGTTGTAAAATACTATTTAAAAAAAACGAATTAAAAATAAATGAGAAACATTAAAAAAGTTATTGAACATAGATAAAAAATAATCTAGCTTCCGTACAAAAAAATATAAGTTATTAAAAACTTAAAAAATGTAATAAAAACAGAGCATTGTTAAATACCAATATCATAAACAACTAATACTAACTAATAACAAAGTGTCTGGCTCGCTCACCGTGAAAAACCCTTTGGGAATCGGAAAATCGAAACCTGGCCCCCTCCGAAAACGGGAGAGGGTACACTCATGAACTCTTGACATTTAAGCTCCGGGCTACACAAGGGTTCACGATCGAAAACCGCAAGTGGGTCACGTGGTTTTTATATCCACTAAGTAGGTAACTATTAGATTAACCTCCCGAAAGGCTTGGAAATGGTGGAATATAGGTTTTTATTTCGTTTGCATACATTTGTGAAGTATTTTTTAAAGGTATCTGCTTAAGAAATTTAGATTTTATTAAATGAAGTCGTTTTTTAAGAAATTATTTGTGATCATTTAAAAAAAGAGTTGTTTATTTTGCAATTTTTGTAAACAAATATTATTATATTATTGCCCAAAAGGCTAGTGCAGAAATTGTGAAAGCAGCTGGACCTAACGATCGGAAGCCCCCCCCAACTAATAAAACACTTATAATATTTTCCTTAATTATATATAAAAAAAAGTACTGGTTACATAAGGGCATACGACCGAAAGAATCAAGCGAGATCCTTTATTTAATCATGCAGTGTTAAACTATTAACTTTACTCAACGCAATAAATATAGATAGTAAAATAATACACTAATATTTACTCAAATAAAAATAGATACGACAAAAAAAACGCAATAAATTAGGTGTAAAGTAGTTGAGTGCATTTTCTTTTAATAATTCTCTGAGCGCAATGAATTGTATAGGTAAACTTTATCAGTGCTTTTAAAGACGATTTGCCATCAAAAATTTACAATCGATTATTTTCAATATTCATTTCGAATAAAATCCGGTGTATACAAGTGTTCACGATTAAAAAGCAAGTGATGCGCATTATTGCACTCTGCTTGAAAAAAAAATAACTATTACATTATTAAATATTGTAATTATTAAGTGTGTAAGAATAAAGATAAATATTCCAAATGGCTTTTTTTTTGTGCAAGGTCTTACATTCAGTAGAGTAGCAACTTTCAAAGTACTAACAGTAATTGTTAAGCAATTAAATAATCACTTGCTCAAAATATAACCAAAACATTGTTATCAAATGGGAAAATGAACAGAGAGAAAAATAAGTTATAACCTGTGTTGGATGAATTAATTGAGCAAAATGAATTTAATTTCTAATTAACACAGCTTGATTTTAGTACAAAATGTTAGTTTTGCACTAAATTCGATGCGATATCCAAAAATGTATTGGGTTTGACATTTTAAGATGTAAAAGCAGTGTAACAGGTTTCCAGAAACTACAAAGTAAAAAAATAATGATAATTAAAGTAATTAAACTTAATTAAGTATCATTATAAATAAAATAAAGTTTGGAGTGACTCTTCAGAAAAAATTCTTCAATTATCTATTGAATCTTAATTAGAGCTTATAAGTTAAAAGAGGAATGAACTTAATTAAAAACCCTTATTAGTATAAATTGAAATTAATTAATATTTGTGTAATTATTTAATAAATGAAATATAAAATATGCGAATCATTTGTAAGAGAGATTTGATTTCAAATATAAGATTGAACTTCGCTGTTATTTTCGTATAATTATTTGTCCACAAAATTTTACGGTGACATGTTTCTTTTACATCAAAATCTTATGGCAAAATTACATTTCATTAAGATAGTCAGTTCAAAATTTCTCTTAATTAAAAGTAAGATAATTTCACAGAAAATCATGGAGCTATACCAGAAAAAAATCCTCTATATCAAGTAATTATAAAAGATCTTAAATACCAGACACGCTCAGTTCAGACAAAATTCTTTCGAGCCGTTAAATGCATCAGAGCAATTGGTTGTTGAATGGTTATCGTATTGGACTTGAAATAGAATCATCTACGGAATTTGGTGGTTCGCATTCTACCTACAACCAATTGTCCTATAATTCACATTTTTAGTAAAAATAGTAGAAAATCAAAAAGTAGGTAATCACATTATTAATCATTCATACTTAAAACAAGACGGTTAGGTATTGAAACAGGGTCATTTGTAAAAACGGCAAAAAAAGGTTATAATTCCCAACTTTTAAGACATGGATTAGTCCTAAAATGAAGCATAATTTCATACCTGAATATGCATTATGCAAGTTACAAACTTAAGTAATATTTCCTCGAAGCCATTGTGACTCAGCAACGTAATGAAATGTGGTATTTTTACAGTTTTGAAATTTGTGTATTTATGGTCGTACTTGCAGTTTCTCTTTGCGTTACGTTAATTAAATTATTTACTATAAAATGATTAATTTTAATAATAAATTACTTAATATACTAATTATTCAACAATACATTATCAGTTGTTTCCAGTTGGCAAATAAATTACTTCATGTTGGAAAAATAACCTTACTTTAAATTCATAACCGTTTATATTTTTCCAAAATATCAGTATGTACCATAGATAAAAAAAAACCTGTAGAACTCTATCAATGTAACCTACAAAATTACTAGCTAATTACCCCCAATCCATATTTAATTGTTTTAAATAACTTTTTTTCTGGTTCCTCAAATTTTACATTTATTATTTTCGTAAGGTATAATGTACATCAGATACACTTGTGGCTTATGGCTTTCTTGGTGGGGGGCAAGATCGCCAAGCACTGCGACTTTAAGTCTATTGTACTAAGCCCCAGAAATGACACAAGCACAAGAGACACACAAAGAAAGAGACGACACAAACACATTGACAAATAACAATATTTATTGACAGTCACAAACATCCATGCCTGACCGGGATTCGAACCCGACCCCAGCAGCTCCAAAGGCTAGAATCCTAACGAGATCAGATACAGTCCTAACATATCAGTACATTAGATAATCGAAATTGAACTGCTAAGGAAATATATTATTTCCTTACAAATTAAATTTGTACCAATAATAAATAAATACTGGACATTGAATTAAAGAAAATAGAAGTTTAATCATTACAATTTAATACTTTGATTATCCTGCGTGGATTCTGCGTTGATCGATGTCTTTGGATGCTCCATCCCCTTGTGTCGACCAGGTTTGCCATTCCCATAAATAACATGCTGTTTCAATTTTATTCATGAGTGAAACGACACAGTGTACAGCTGTGGAAATAAAAAAGTACCCACTTGAGGTTATTTCATCCGTTAGTCACCCTATAGAATCGGACCTTTTTGAGATTGTGTACAATTTACATTCTGAGTCAATTGCACGATAAAAAATTTGCATAGGGGGCCGTCTTCATATTAAAAAAATTACGATCTTTGAAATTTCCAATATCAACACCCAATTTTAATAACTTAGAAATGTTAGGCACTCTTGAAAACCCTTAAATCTAAGTTTTTGTTACATTTGGATGAATATTTGACGAGTTATTCAATCGAATCACTTGTGGACCTTTTGGGGTCCATCTCTAAAATGACAAGCAAGCATGCATGCAAAGTCGTCTTTATTTATCAATTACACACGTAATCTTATACACAGTCCCCTAAAGGGTAATTATAAAGTATTTTGTGATTTACTCAGAAAATTATGAATAAACATTTTTAAAAATTCTGATTTCGCTTAAACTTCTTGTCTTAAATTTATTTCTTTAAAAATATTAAGGGGTTTCCATTCATATTTTTATTAAAAATCAATATAATAATTATTTAAAAATATAAAAATTGTTTTAAATACCCCAATATTGAATGCATTTTGTTTGGGTTATAATAATTTCTTTTCAGTAAAAAATTCGTTTCATTATCTTAACTATTTATAGATCGGGATAGTTTTTTATGTGCAACTCATTTAACATTATGGGACCTAAACTTTGCACGTCTCTAACTCCTCTAATAATGCTTAAAAATTAACAAAATTTGGCATTTCGTATTAACATAGGTCAGAGATTTGAAATATATATTCAAAAAGGGGTGTTGCTATTGGAAATTTTAAAGTTAGTAACATTTTTAATATGAAGATGGCCCCTTATGCAAATTTTGTGTCATGCAATTAACTCGGAATGTTAATTGTTCACAATGTCAAAAAGGTCCGATTCTTTAGGATGAATAACGGCAGGGAAATGGCATATACTCTTTTACTCAGGGGCTCGGAAGGCCGAGTGGTTTGGACCATTACACCAGCAGCCTGCGCGCTGTAACGGATGTGGTTCGATTGCCGTCTACGCCCTGGTTGTCTTTTTCTTTCTTTGTGACTGTAAAAAAATCTTTCTGTGTATGTCTTAATCGGCGAAGGCTGATATAAGCGGGTCCCTGATCAAGCACACAAACCGGAATGTATATGTACTACCTACCCCTACCATACCTCCTACTTTACTTAAACAAGCGTTTAATCCCATACGGTAGATCCTTTTAAAGTTTGCTAATCTACCCTTCCTTTCGAATAACTAACATTAGTGCAATTAGCAATTAGTTGGCAAACATCTAAATATATAGACAAATCCATTCATTTAAAGGAAAGTAAATGTTAGTATTAGTCGCAAATTGATGTAGTTTCACTCTTGTAATAGGTTATGAATTAGCTACCTGGATAATTCAAGCAAATATATGATTTATGTGAAAGATCAGGATGCTAATGATTAAATTAACTTCGTACTTTCTTAAGTATTAATAAATTTTAAGGTAGTATATTTACAGCATTCAGTGTTATGTGTTCCAGCGTTGTAAAAAACCTGTTAAGGATATACAATATACATTTTTTTTTAACGAAAACATAAATCTATCAAGTTTACAATTACGGAAGATTACAAAACGAGTTTTTCAATTTTGGTACAGTTACAAAAAACTTCAAGGATTAGATATGTAGAGGCGCGCATATATTTTTTTTTTTTTCAAAATGAATATATGTCAAGTTTCTGCTTTCATAACTGTACGCTTAACATCTTATTAGTTTTCAAAAGCAACAGCAACAATGCTAATAATAATAATCATAATAATAAGATAAATAGTAATAATCTGCATAATTTCAAGGACAAAAAAAAAACAAGGGAAAAATCCCATAATGGCAAAAAAAAAACATCTGAATTATATAAATTGTGTTCAATTATCCTATATTACTGTTCAACTAACAATTTTTTTTATATTCCTAATCTTAATGTATCAGAGTCCTTAGCAGAACACACACAAATATTCACTAAAATGTTTTACAAACTTTTCAGCAAAGTAAGCAATCAGTTGTGTTCCACATTAAGCACAAATGTCTCAGTTAAACAGTTTCTTTGCTAAGTGCCAACTTTAAACCGTTTACAATAAACTGTTATTAAGTGGTTCTTTAGGGCTTCGCAATTTTAGATAATGGACACATTTATTTGCATTTTGCTTCGTTTGGTTTTTCGTTCGTTTTTAAGTCTTAATGATTAAATTTAGTTAAATGCATGGAAATAAGGAAAAATGCGTCGTCACACAAATTTAATTATCGCACTTACTATGTCAATTTCGGTTTTCTCTTAGTCAATGTTTACAATTTCTGCAAAATGTTTGGGTAATTTGTTGAACTTCTGTTAATATAATAGCTATGGTTCAGAATTGAGTGAATAGGCAAGTAGCATAGTGTATCTGCATAGTAACAGATTTTCTCTTTTCAAGTAAACAATAGTTTCAATTTTTGAAATTTCTTAAATTATCAGAAAATTACTTTAAAAATCGACACATTACCAACTAAGTACACATTAAAGTGAAAACTCTGCTGGAACTACGATACTACCATTTTTAAGATTAAATTAACATACTAATAAGTGTGCTTTTATAAAGCAAATTTATGTAATTCAGCCAATCAACAAACCAAAAAAAAGGAAATTATGTATTACTGTTATTGTTACTATTGATTAGATAAAGTTTTCAAAATTCTTGATTTTAAAATATACGTATCAATACAATTTTTAACATGAAATAGAAGAAAAAATTGTTGTTCTACAGTTATTGCAACTAAATAATGTACCCTGCTATATATTTTTTTCTTTTTCAAATTTGAAAAGTTTTTTTTTTAAAAATCTTACTTACAGTACAGTTACACGACGGAATTATTCCATAATAAAACTGTAAGCAACATAGAAAAATGCAGTAGATCCTCGATTATAAGTAGTAGTAAAATGAGGCTGCAAGCCAGGCTGGTGCACTTGGTGCAATCCACGCTTGGCGCAATCCAAAGCCTGGCGCGCTCCAGATGGAAGGTAGCCACGCCCCCAGAGATCATGTATGAACACGGTGGTTTTTGGGGATGACGTCATTGGAGTTGAGTTGTACTTTTTGGGAAGTGTGACGTCATGCGTTAAAGATATTTTTCAATTGGGTTTTTTTCGGGTGCCAACATCAATGGATCGAATGGGGGTGACGTCATTGGAGTTGAGTTGTTCTTTTTGGGAAGTGTGACGTCATGCGTTAAAGATATTTTTTCGGGTGCCAACATGGATTGAATAACATGTGGCGACATCTAGATTTTTCATAAATAACTATTCTAATTTATACTAAACTACTAAATTTTAAAAATAATTGGTGTGTATATTTATTATACATATTAGAGTGTGTATATGTTTTAAATAACAATAGATTTTGTAAAAGTAACAATTTATTGATGAAAACAAAAAATTACAGAACATATCATAATTCTTATTTTTTAGGTACATTATTTTCTTATTTTATAATGGCCATATGATAGTGAATGAATACCATTCTTCAACAAATACCTCTTGTCATCAAATGGAGATAATGTAACTTTATTAACCGCTACTGTGTATAGCTGATGGTTTTCACTCTGTATGCTGTATTGTTTCTCTCTCATAGTCGTTTTACTTTTTAGACATTTCTTATAGTGTGCATGCCGAATTTTTTGCTTAATGATATTGCGACTTACACCTTTGGCAGCTTTTTTTTTCTTCGGTTTCTGTTAATATGCTATACATTTTTGCTCTTAGTCCTATAAATTCCTTTATAGGTTGTGAGTGCATTTCGTCTTTGAAACAGCCAATCTTCTTCTTGTTTGTTGAATTGTAAGATGCGTGATGGTCTGGGTAATCTGATGTGTCGTACAGTTCAGGGTTTTGCATCATATCTGCATAGATATCTTCTGTGAAAATCTGATACGTTAAAGAATCAGTGTCGGTGAATAGAAGTTTTGCGTTCTCGCCGTATTTCTTCTTAATATGATTGTAATGAAACGAGTACATATGATATTTGCTGAGCTCCAAAATTACGAAACCAACATAAATGGGCCTGTTTAAAGTTACACTGCTTTTAGTTCTGTGAACAGCTACTAAATCATTATCAAAAACTTTAAAATGGTTGAATGCAGGGGAAGCCACCAACTTTTTACTTCTTTTTTCCGTATTCACTAAATCCACGTCTATGCGTTTTCTCACATTTTCCATGGTTTTGCCATACACACTGTTGTTTAATAATTTAAAGAAATCTTTTTCAAAACATGACGTTGCTTTTTTGCGCTCATTTGTATTGAATTCTATGTATGGTTTTAGCCACGGTTTCTGTTCAAATTTAATAATTTTATGCACTTTTTTAAGTTTCATCCCTAAGGATAAGTATAACTGCAAATTTCTATGATAGATTACATAATTATGCTTATCTCTCAAATTTGGGACTAGTTTATTAGATGATACAAATTTTCCTCCATCCAATAAATCGACTGCATAGGGTGATAAATCTTCAAGTAAGATTTCAACTTTTTCAGGAGCTAAGGGGTAGTCATTGTGTAGATCGTGTAATTCTGTGGGATATAATAAATCAACCTCCAAGATAAAACCCTCCGTACTACCTTCAGGTAATGATAAAATGTACTCGATTAGGCTGTCACTGGGTTCAATCCATTGAAATCCATCAGTGGGGAGTGCTTGAGACATTGCCCAACCGTACAAGTTATTCGCATCCAGGTACATTATGTAATTACTTTTTTCTGAAGCATTATAATCTTTAAGATACTTGTTATTAGCAATGGCTTCCCTTTGACTTATCATGGCTACTCCACCTCTTATTCCACGTTCGATAAGCATATGCATGTTTATATCCGTTAACAATTCTAGTGATTGTCCAGTCATCTTTAGACAAGCTTCCCAAGCTAACCCAGGGGCAGTCATTAAATGTGCACAATCAATGTTATAATGGCTCTTGCACAAATTGCGAAAATTTTGAAAAACATCTGCCAACTGCAACACATCAGTCTTAACATAAAGATTATGATATTCTCCGATGTTTTTAATATCAAAGGTTTGCCATACCTTTTGAGCATATACATATTCTTCCTCAGTAATACCTTCACCTGTTAAGCTGCTATAAAAATCTGAGCGTTGAGGTAATCTATCTTCTTTAAATTTTTCAAAGGATGTAACGTATTCATAGGGGTATACGCCCTTTCTTAATAATAATTGCCAATTAGGGTTTAGAATATTTTCTTTCAAAATGTGGAATTTTTCAGGAGGTAAGTTAGCAACAAGTTTTTCTAAAGAAGCATTCATAAACTGTAAGCTATCGATGAAATTCAAACTTATGGAAATGTTATTATGCTTTTTTGCTATAGAAAATGAAATATAATTTTCAATTGTTTGAGCAATTACATGAAACTCTCTGTTTTTAACTTTTCCCAATCCCTGCATAATTATATGAGAATCATATCGTTTGAGATTATGAAAGATAATCGGAATCTTTTTCGACAATCGAAATTTTAAATTGCAAAGATTATGCGCAGCTCCTCTATATTTACCCGTCAAATGATCATGATCCCTTACTCTATCCGATCCAAGTTTCTTTGCACATAAATGACAATGAAACACATTTCTAAAATTGCATTCATCTTGCGTTGTCATAGACAATGGAACTATGGTAGTTAATTTTTCAACTAATTCTTCTTCTTCAGTTAAAATGTCTTCCAGGAAACGGTCTACTGCATTAACTCCTCTATAAACCACCACAGGTTTTACGCTTTTTCCATCGGGTCCTACTATTACGTATGAATATCCACACACTTCGTGTTGATTTATTTTTTCTGTTAGTGATGAAGTTGAAGGATTGGTAATGTTTTCATGTCTCAGTATTGTTTCAAAATCTGCAAATATTACAAACGGAATGGATAGTAGATAGTGATAATTTTTGAACTCGAGAATATTATCATTTTCTTTCACCATCTTCAATCGTTGTATAGAATGATCGTTGCAATATGGAGTATGTTCATTTAATAAATCTTCTCTGCAAAATCTATGAAGGCATCGAAGGCAATAGAAAGATTTTCTTTTATGCTTAGTACGATCAGCTAGTAGTGAAGAAATACTTTTGATTAAGCAATAGTGCTGTGTATTCCCATCACTTATTAGAAGAAGATTTATGCAATCTTCATTACGTTGCTGTGAAATATAAATGGGAAATACTTCTTTTTCGTATCCAAAAAGATTAATTCTCAAATTGTTTAAATTTTCAATCTTCTTCATCTTCGATATGGAAACAGGACATTCTACATCTCCTAATATTATTTCGTGTTCGAAGGGTTCGTAATGTCTTACATCGCTTGGATTGTTTTCTATTGGAATATTATATTTATGAGCTAATAGACACCATATCAAACATTTGTTATCGTTATTATTGATATTTAACACAGCCTGTTTTTTAGATAACTTATGTGGAAGGGGTATGTAACTACTTGCAGCTAATGGGTGATATTTTGCACTTTTCAATTCCACATGTAAAATTTTATGAAGTACCCAATTTGAACCATTTCGAATAAATTCTTCAAATGACTGCAGAACCTTACCAAAAGCAATCTCTAATTGTGCTTCGAACTCATCTGTTAGTAGACAAGCTGTGGATTTTGATCTAAAGTACGTTGATATATATTCTGGTTCAGCATCTTGTCCGGGTCTAGTTAACGTAGCTTTTAGGACGATATACCACTTTAATGCACCTTTTTCCTGAAACTCCTCTTTCAGTTTGAGTATAAGATTAGATCTGTTATGATTTAAGAATAACGAAATATCGTATTGTAAATCATCCTCGGGTCGTATTACAAAATCAGAAAAGGTATTGAATGCTGACGTACTAGGCTTCATTTTCTTGTTAGAATGGGTGGGAGAATTAATTTTTCTTTTTGAACTTTTTGAAACAGTTGGATGAACAAGACGAATATGACTCATAAGGCGCGATTTCAAATCAAAAGACTTCCCACAGTCTTCACAACTAAAAGTAATCAAGTGCATTCTTTTATGATTTCTTAGATTATATTCTCGGCTGAAACTTTTTCTGCAAACGTCACATTCGTATTGAGTGTTAATATGACTCTTCAAATGTCGATTTAAGACCCATTTACTGCTATAACATTTTTCACAGATGTGACAAACCTGTTAAAAAAATAATGACTTTACTTATATATTCTAATTAAATTGTTATCAATTATTAATTTTTCACTTTACTAATTCCTTAGGTCTCAATATTTTTCTTTGCTTATTTTACAAAAGCTATATCCTTCATTAAGCGAATAAGAAAATAGCCAAATACTTAAACAATTTAAAAAATATTTATAAATGTTGAAATAAAAATACGATATAAAAGTATTTAAATATTAAAATGAATTATACATATTTAAGGAGTAGGTTTTCGTTTTCAAGTCATTAAATATAAATCAATTACTCCTGTCAATTATTCTAGTCCCTACTTCCACTAGTTTTATTTATCAAACTTTTCTTCTAAATGGTTTCATATTTAATTTATCGATAATTATTAAAAGAGTCATATGGTTTTATTATAGACAAAAAATTGTCATTAATAAAGTTGAATGAAGTACATTTTTCTCTTTCAGTCTGAATTTATTTAGCTAAATGCAGATGTGTGTTTTGGTACTAAATTACATTTCGTGTAGATAGTTGTTAAAAATTGATTTAGAGTTTAAAAAGTTTTAAAACTGACTGTAAAATTTTAGATAAAATAGGAGAAAAAAAAAAGTATTAGGTAAAAAAAAAATGTAATTTGTATAACAGCTATATAGCTATTTTTAAAATTAATATTCATCACTTGCCATGTAAATAAACATCTACTAGCTGCATGATTTTGTAAATATCAACAACATTTTTAATAAATTTATATTAAAACCACAACATTGATTTAAAAAAAGGAAATTACTTACATGCTTAGTATTCTTGATATGAGTTTCCACATTTATTGAAGAAGTTGAAGGTTGGACATCCCATACCGGTTGATTTACTGCCCATTCATCGTATAATTCCGCAGCATTTAATTGTTCCTCTAATTCTTCGTTAGAAATTTCAAATTCAGGAAACTATAAAAATTAATTGCAACAAAATTTAGACATTGAACTTATTTTAAGCAATCAAAACAAATTTTATTTTATTAAATTATTTTAGGGAGAAACTCAAAGGTTTATGATTTCTTTTACAAATTGAACCAAAGCAAATTTTTACATATGACTAATTTTTATATATTTTTCTAACTCTTATTTATTCATTTTTCATAAGACTTTATCCCAAAACATATTTCAAAATGAATCATGTTTTTACACTTATATTAAATTTTATAGACGATGGAATTTTATAAATAGCAATATAATATACTAATTTTTAAAGTAGAGAAAATTTTCAAATTTAATAACAAATATAAATTTGAAATGGTATATCAGTTTCAAAACAAATTCACAATCATATTAATTTTATTACTCATGAATAAGTATTGATAGCTTTACCTTTTCACTAACCAACGACAACATAAATTTGAAATATTTCATTTTAAAGAATGTTTTCAATTATATTAAATTTTATAGTCATGAATACTTAAAAAAAAGTTTCCATTTTAATAACAAGTATAAATATATTTCATTTTCAAAACAGAGTTAAAATTATATTAAATTTTATCACCAAAGAGAGTATTAAGTATATATAACTTTCCCTTTTCAATAACAATAAAGGTTTTGAATAAAAATTTTTAAAAAATATTTACAATTATATCTTACGAATAATTTTTTTTATATAAATACTTATTATAGTACTTACGGAATCATTTGAAGTAGAGTCTTCCAAATTCTCCATTTCAATGTTTAAATAACGGCTTCTATATATAATTTAATTCATAAACAGGAGAGCTACATATTTTAGCAACCACTTTCATCTATAACAAGATGCACACTAACATTAAAATTTGTAGAGATGCAAGTACCATTCGAATACCCGTTGATACAAGTAATAGCCATCAGTGTGTGAGTCATTACGTGACATCATTGTCTACAGTATCATACGCGTTTCAACAGGTATTCGAATGGTACTTGCATCTCTACAAATTTTAATGTTAGTGTGCATCTTGTTATAGATGAAAGTGGTTGCTAAAATATGTAGCTCTCCTGTTTATGAATTAAATTATATATAGAAGCCGTTATTTAAACATTGAAATGGAGAATTTGGAAGACTCTACTTCAAATGATTCCGTAAGTACTATAATAAGTATTTATATAAAAAAAAATATTCGTAAGATATAATTGTAAATATTTTTTAAAAATTTTTATTCAAAACCTTTATTGTTATTGAAAAGGGAAAGTTATATATACTTAATACTCTCTTTGGTGATAAAATTTAATATAATTTTAACTCTGTTTTGAAAATGAAATATATTTATACTTGTTATTAAAATGGAAACTTTTTTTTAAGTATTCATGACTATAAAATTTAATATAATTGAAAACATTCTTTAAAATGAAATATTTCAAATTTATGTTGTCGTTGGTTAGTGAAAAGGTAAAGCTATCAATACTTATTCATGAGTAATAAAATTAATATGATTGTGAATTTGTTTTGAAACTGATATACCATTTCAAATTTATATTTGTTATTAAATTTGAAAATTTTCTCTACTTTAAAAATTAGTATATTATATTGCTATTTATAAAATTCCATCGTCTATAAAATTTAATATAAGTGTAAAAACATGATTCATTTTGAAATATGTTTTGGGATAAAGTCTTATGAAAAATGAATAAATAAGAGTTAGAAAAATCTTTAAAATATATAAAAATTAGTCATATGTAAAAATTTGCTTTGGTTCAATTTGTAAAAGAAATCATAAACCTTTGAGTTTCTCCCTAAAATAATTTAATAAAATAAAATTTGTTTTGATTGCTTAAAATAAGTTCAATGTCTAAATTTTGTTGCAATTAATTTTTATAGTTTCCTGAATTTGAAATTTCTAACGAAGAATTAGAGGAACAATTAAATGCTGCGGAATTATACGATGAATGGGCAGTAAATCAACCGGTATGGGATGTCCAACCTTCAACTTCTTCAATAAATGTGGAACCTCATATCAAGAATACTAAGCATGTAAGTAATTTCCTTTTTTAAATCAATGTTGTGGTTTTAATATAAATTTATTAAAAATGTTGTTGATATTTACAAAATCATGCAGCTAGTAGATGTTTATTTATATGGCAAGTGATGAATATTAATTTTAAAAATAGCTATATAGCTGTTATACAAATTACATTTTTTTTTTTACCTAATACTTTTTTTTTCTCCTATTTTATCTAAAATTTTACAGTCAGTTTTAAAACTTTTTAAACTCTAAATCAATTTTTAACAACTATCTACACGAAATGTAATTTAGTACCAAAACACACATCTGCATTTAGCTAAATAAATTCAGACTGAAAGAGAAAAATGTACTTCATTCAACTTTATTAATGACAATTTTTTGTCTATAATAAAACCATATGACTCTTTTAATAATTATCGATAAATTAAATATGAAACCATTTAGAAGAAAAGTTTGATAAATAAAACTAGTGGAAGTAGGGACTAGAATAATTGACAGGAGTAATTGATTTATATTTAATGACTTGAAAACGAAAACCTACTCCTTAAATATGTATAATTCATTTTAATATTTAAATACTTTTATATCGTATTTTTATTTCAACATTTATAAATATTTTTTAAATTGTTTAAGTATTTGGCTATTTTCTTATTCGCTTAATGAAGGATATAGCTTTTGTAAAATAAGCAAAGAAAAATATTGAGACCTAAGGAATTAGTAAAGTGAAAAATTAATAATTGATAACAATTTAATTAGAATATATAAGTAAAGTCATTATTTTTTTAACAGGTTTGTCACATCTGTGAAAAATGTTATAGCAGTAAATGGGTCTTAAATCGACATTTGAAGAGTCATATTAACACTCAATACGAATGTGACGTTTGCAGAAAAAGTTTCAGCCGAGAATATAATCTAAGAAATCATAAAAGAATGCACTTGATTACTTTTAGTTGTGAAGACTGTGGGAAGTCTTTTGATTTGAAATCGCGCCTTATGAGTCATATTCGTCTTGTTCATCCAACTGTTTCAAAAAGTTCAAAAAGAAAAATTAATTCTCCCACCCATTCTAACAAGAAAATGAAGCCTAGTACGTCAGCATTCAATACCTTTTCTGATTTTGTAATACGACCCGAGGATGATTTACAATACGATATTTCGTTATTCTTAAATCATAACAGATCTAATCTTATACTCAAACTGAAAGAGGAGTTTCAGGAAAAAGGTGCATTAAAGTGGTATATCGTCCTAAAAGCTACGTTAACTAGACCCGGACAAGATGCTGAACCAGAATATATATCAACGTACTTTAGATCAAAATCCACAACTTGTCTACTAACAGATGAGTTCGAAGCACAATTAGAGATTGCTTTTGGTAAGGTTCTGCAGTCATTTGAAGAATTTATTCGAAATGGTTCAAATTGGGTACTTCATAAAATTTTACATGTGGAATTGAAAAGTGCAAAATATCACCCATTAGCTGCAAGTAGTTACATACCCCTTCCACATAAGTTATCTAAAAAACAGGCTGTGTTAAATATCAATAATAACGATAACAAATGTTTGATATGGTGTCTATTAGCTCATAAATATAATATTCCAATAGAAAACAATCCAAGCGATGTAAGACATTACGAACCCTTCGAACACGAAATAATATTAGGAGATGTAGAATGTCCTGTTTCCATATCGAAGATGAAGAAGATTGAAAATTTAAACAATTTGAGAATTAATCTTTTTGGATACGAAAAAGAAGTATTTCCCATTTATATTTCACAGCAACGTAATGAAGATTGCATAAATCTTCTTCTAATAAGTGATGGGAATACACAGCACTATTGCTTAATCAAAAGTATTTCTTCACTACTAGCTGATCGTACTAAGCATAAAAGAAAATCTTTCTATTGCCTTCGATGCCTTCATAGATTTTGCAGAGAAGATTTATTAAATGAACATACTCCATATTGCAACGATCATTCTATACAACGATTGAAGATGGTGAAAGAAAATGATAATATTCTCGAGTTCAAAAATTATCACTATCTACTATCCATTCCGTTTGTAATATTTGCAGATTTTGAAACAATACTGAGACATGAAAACATTACCAATCCTTCAACTTCATCACTAACAGAAAAAATAAATCAACACGAGGTGTGTGGATATTCATACGTAATAGTAGGACCCGATGGAAAAAGCGTAAAACCTGTGGTGGTTTATAGAGGAGTTAATGCAGTAGACCGTTTCCTGGAAGACATTTTAACTGAAGAAGAAGAATTAGTTGAAAAATTAACTACCATAGTTCCATTGTCTATGACAACGCAAGATGAATGCAATTTTAGAAATGTGTTTCATTGTCATTTATGTGCAAAGAAACTTGGATCGGATAGAGTAAGGGATCATGATCATTTGACGGGTAAATATAGAGGAGCTGCGCATAATCTTTGCAATTTAAAATTTCGATTGTCGAAAAAGATTCCGATTATCTTTCATAATCTCAAACGATATGATTCTCATATAATTATGCAGGGATTGGGAAAAGTTAAAAACAGAGAGTTTCATGTAATTGCTCAAACAATTGAAAATTATATTTCATTTTCTATAGCAAAAAAGCATAATAACATTTCCATAAGTTTGAATTTCATCGATAGCTTACAGTTTATGAATGCTTCTTTAGAAAAACTTGTTGCTAACTTACCTCCTGAAAAATTCCACATTTTGAAAGAAAATATTCTAAACCCTAATTGGCAATTATTATTAAGAAAGGGCGTATACCCCTATGAATACGTTACATCCTTTGAAAAATTTAAAGAAGATAGATTACCTCAACGCTCAGATTTTTATAGCAGCTTAACAGGTGAAGGTATTACTGAGGAAGAATATGTATATGCTCAAAAGGTATGGCAAACCTTTGATATTAAAAACATCGGAGAATATCATAATCTTTATGTTAAGACTGATGTGTTGCAGTTGGCAGATGTTTTTCAAAATTTTCGCAATTTGTGCAAGAGCCATTATAACATTGATTGTGCACATTTAATGACTGCCCCTGGGTTAGCTTGGGAAGCTTGTCTAAAGATGACTGGACAATCACTAGAATTGTTAACGGATATAAACATGCATATGCTTATCGAACGTGGAATAAGAGGTGGAGTAGCCATGATAAGTCAAAGGGAAGCCATTGCTAATAACAAGTATCTTAAAGATTATAATGCTTCAGAAAAAAGTAATTACATAATGTACCTGGATGCGAATAACTTGTACGGTTGGGCAATGTCTCAAGCACTCCCCACTGATGGATTTCAATGGATTGAACCCAGTGACAGCCTAATCGAGTACATTTTATCATTACCTGAAGGTAGTACGGAGGGTTTTATCTTGGAGGTTGATTTATTATATCCCACAGAATTACACGATCTACACAATGACTACCCCTTAGCTCCTGAAAAAGTTGAAATCTTACTTGAAGATTTATCACCCTATGCAGTCGATTTATTGGATGGAGGAAAATTTGTATCATCTAATAAACTAGTCCCAAATTTGAGAGATAAGCATAATTATGTAATCTATCATAGAAATTTGCAGTTATACTTATCCTTAGGGATGAAACTTAAAAAAGTGCATAAAATTATTAAATTTGAACAGAAACCGTGGCTAAAACCATACATAGAATTCAATACAAATGAGCGCAAAAAAGCAACGTCATGTTTTGAAAAAGATTTCTTTAAATTATTAAACAACAGTGTGTATGGCAAAACCATGGAAAATGTGAGAAAACGCATAGACGTGGATTTAGTGAATACGGAAAAAAGAAGTAAAAAGTTGGTGGCTTCCCCTGCATTCAACCATTTTAAAGTTTTTGATAATGATTTAGTAGCTGTTCACAGAACTAAAAGCAGTGTAACTTTAAACAGGCCCATTTATGTTGGTTTCATAATTTTGGAGCTCAGCAAATATCATATGTACTCGTTTCATTACAATCATATTAAGAAGAAATACGGCGAGAACGCAAAACTTCTATTCACCGACACTGATTCTTTAACGTATCAGATTTTCACAGAAGATATCTATGCAGATATGATGCAAAACCCTGAACTGTACGACACATCAGATTACCCAGACCATCACGCATCTTACAATTCAACAAACAAGAAGAAGATTGGCTGTTTCAAAGACGAAATGCACTCACAACCTATAAAGGAATTTATAGGACTAAGAGCAAAAATGTATAGCATATTAACAGAAACCGAAGAAAAAAAAGCTGCCAAAGGTGTAAGTCGCAATATCATTAAGCAAAAAATTCGGCATGCACACTATAAGAAATGTCTAAAAAGTAAAACGACTATGAGAGAGAAACAATACAGCATACAGAGTGAAAACCATCAGCTATACACAGTAGCGGTTAATAAAGTTACATTATCTCCATTTGATGACAAGAGGTATTTGTTGAAGAATGGTATTCATTCACTATCATATGGCCATTATAAAATAAGAAAATAATGTACCTAAAAAAAAAATAAGAATTATGATATGTTCTGTAATTTTTTGTTTTCATCAATAAATTGTTACTTTTACAAAATCTATTGTTATTTAAAACATATACACACTCTAATATGTATAATAAATATACACACCAATTATTTTTAAAATTTAGTAGTTTAGTATAAATTAGAATAGTTATTTATGAAAAATCTAGATGTCGCCACATGTTATTCAATCCATGTTGGCACCCGAAAAAATATCTTTAACGCATGACGTCACACTTCCCAAAAAGAACAACTCAACTCCAATGACGTCACCCCCATTCGATCCATTGATGTTGGCACCCGAAAAAAACCCAATTGAAAAATATCTTTAACGCATGACGTCACACTTCCCAAAAAGTACAACTCAACTCCAATGACGTCATCCCCAAAAACCACCGTGTTCATACATGATCTCTGGGGGCGTGGCTACCTTCCATCTGGAGCGCGCCAGGCTTTGGTTGCGCCAGGCGTGGATTGCACCAAGTGCACCAGCCTGGCTTGCAGCCTCATTTTACTACTACTCTTGCGTACTTTTGTTTACCCGCCCAGTCCAGTTTTAGCTTCTTATTTTTTATTATAAAAATCTAGAATGTGTGAAATAGATTCCTTATGCATCCAGATTGAAATGGTAAGAAACAGGGAAACAAATCTTAATTTTTTAACTAAAATTTAAGGGGCGAAATATAGGAATCATAACTTTTGAATAAATTTTAACAATAATTTTTTCAAAATTTTAATTGTAAAAAAAAGGTAAAATGAAATTTTAGACTTCTAAGAGTGCAAGCGTGAAGAATTTAGGGTCAATTTATTTCATAAAGTTTTTGGGAGTGAATTTTATTTTACCATGTTTTTCATATTTTCATTCAAATAAAACAAACATTATTTAATTCTTCAAAATGAAAGTTAACCACTCAGACAATTTCAGTCATGTTCTTTATCAGCAAGCAAATAAAAAGATTAGTATAGAGGTTTTTTTTCTGTTGCGTGAAATTTTTAATTATAAAGGGAAATAAAAAGTTCCATAAGAACAAAAATACCCAACTTTCGTGTCACACTGAATTTCGGGTGCCAAAAGAAGTATATTTGTAACAGTAACTGCCACATGTAACCTCAAAAATGCAAAATTTATAAACTGTAAAAAATCGGCAAGCACAACATTTACTTGAAATTTTTGTGTGGTAGGTAAATGACGAAAATACCATGTAGTTGTCGCAATCAATGCAAGTGAGAGCCACACCACACCATTATTCAATTCATTTTAAAATAGAAACTACATTTTTTTATACACTCGTAAAACAAACGAGCGATTTTAACTCAGTCTGAGTTAATTTTCACTCATTCCAGTGTCGAAAATGCACTCCCCCTATAGGAGTGGGTTTCACCCCTTTGTTAAGCTAAACCTCCGGCAGGATCACTCCAAACGAGTGAATTTAACTCCAGCTGAGTTAATTTTAGCTCAGTCTGAGTTAATTGTAACTCCTTCTCAGTGTCGAAAATGCACTTCTCCTATAGGAATGGATTTCACTCGTTTGTTTTAAGAGTGTATACTACTCGTATATACCGCAACCACTCAATTCTATATATTTTTCATGATTAATTTAGCTTAATTAAAACAAAGAGGTTCTTCGACTTTTGGCAAACGAAATTCGCTGCGAGCGATTCCCTATTCTCGCGGGATCTCCTAAAAAAGGATCTCAGCTACCCAAGGCGCCGCGAAAAACTTTTAAGTTAACAAATACACACATCAAAAACACCCTAAATATCGTGTGGGGTCCACTTCCAACAAAGCGGTCCCTACTCATATCTATTCAGTGCATCTCCGCAAACAGCGCCAACCCATTCAGCTCAGCTCAAGTCGATTAAAATACAACCCGGGATCTTGAGGAGTGGAGGGGACTGGAGCACCATAATGGCACTCTTATATTTACTCGCGTGAGTGCACCACAATGGCGAGGGGTGGTCCGGGATGGTTTCTAAGAATTACTTTTGGTGTGTTGGTTGAGGTAATAGGAGGTTTAGTGTTGGGAACACTAGGGCGAAAGGGATAAGACCATTTTGGATGACATGGTTACTTTTGGAGAAGAGTTTTTATGTGTTCGGTCCTCCTTCGATCGGGCTTGCTAATGGTAAGTATATGGGGAAAAAATTGTTTTTATTCCAAAAAAAGCAAAGAAGTTATAGGAATATTTTGATGCGTTTTTTTATCGAAAAAAGTTAGATTTAAAAAAAAAAAAAGTAAATAACGTTTTTAAAAAAAAATAACCTCTAAAAGCACAACTTTATTGGAGTCTTATGAATTTAAAAAAAAAAAAAAAACGCATCAAAATATTCCCATGATTTCTTGTCGGAAATGCACTTCTACTTGATCTGAGCACAATTTTGTATGCTTACAATGTATGATAAAAAATAAATTCAAAATGATAATTTAGAAGTTAGTTGACTTCATGACCCCAGGTCTCCAGTCTGGAACATTGCAAGAAATAGTTTTATTATGTCTTCTTTAATTGGAAAAAAAAACATTAACGATGTACAAAATAAATGCGAAAGGGATAATTTATGGATACATAATTTAAACAATAATTTTTTGAATATTTTTTTATTCTCTAATTATTTTGCCATTGCTTAACAAATTGTCGCAGCTCCCACTATAGAATCATTCTATTAATTTCAACTTTACTTCTACAAGTCCATTAAAACTAAACTAACGCGGAAACACGTACTGAGAAAAACAAAAGTTTATTCCTGTTTTATAAAAAAAATTACGTTTAGAAGAACTTTTAAAGGTAAACTACTTAAAATTAACTAAATGTCATGTTCCGAATAACAGATAAAACACGGCCTTTGCTTATTTCTTCAACATCTCGCTCCGATAAAGGGTTGAAAGATGCGCTGTGGGGGAGTGTTATTGTGAGGTCCAAACATTCTCGGCTGGCGACGGCGCTAATTGCCTAGGAGCCGAGTTGGCTGGAATTACGAGGCGTGACCTGCTGATTTTGGGGGTGGATACATATCTTTGGGGAACAGGGATGCAGATTTTTGTACCAAAGCTGTTTTTAAAAAAACTTTAAAAAACAATGGTGAGGTGATTTCGTATGTATCCCAAAGGGTAACCAGAAATTTCTCATGTCGGAAATTTCTCACATCGAAATTTCTCACAAAAAGACTCATTCGAATGATTTTGTCACAGGGACCATCCACAAATGACGGCAAGCTTGACAAATGAGGAAGGAGGGTTCAATTGTTTGTGGATATGGATTGGAGTGTATGTCGGTAGGATGGGGAGGGGGGGGGGAGGTGAAGGGAGCGTTCTGAGCGATGTTCGATAGAAGAATAAGAATTAGAATGGTATCGAACTATAATGAACTAAGATAAAGAAGGATATAAGTTGGCTCGTATAAGTGTAATAATTTTTTTTCACAATTAATTACATTGTCGTCTCAGGTTAAGCTAATGATTAAATTACGCCTTAAGTACATGATGGTATATAAAAATAATATAAAAATAGTGTAATACTTTTTAAGGAAGAAAATGAAAGACGAAAAAAAAGTTTTGTTTGATTACCGTTGCACTAGAGCTACAAGTGGGCTATTGCGATGAGTGTTTTAATTCTTACCAACGGTCAAGAATTTAAACGAATCTAACTGACTACGTGCAAGCAGATATGGTGCATGTTAAAACAGATTGTGGTCTGTTGTCTTGTTTTTATATTTAGTTAAATACTAGCAGTATGGTCCCGCCTTAATGGGAACCCGTTAACTTCATATTGCTTAATTTTAGAGGCATGCTTACTTGTGAAAATACACTCAAAATCAAAACAAAATTAAATTCGTGTTGGCGCATGCACACTTAAAAAAGCAAACACTAATAGAGGATGAAGCAGCCTTAGGGCGAGTGCATATCTCAATCAAACTCAATCAATCAAACTAATAGAGGATGGCGTCAAGTCCCCGTTTCGGCCCGGTCCATGTATTTTCAAGCCCTGTTATGGTCCCGCAATTCCACGTGGATGACGTTTTTTTAAACTAATTATATTAATTAAAAATCACAATCAAATATGAAAAAACTAAGTCTCAGGTGCACACGTAGGTATTAAAAGGAACCTATATTAAAAATTTCGAATTTTTTAGAGCAGTCTAAGTAGGTTTTTTTTCGATCCACAGACAGACAGACACACAGACAGACTCTTTCTTTTATTATTATAGATAACGTTTCTCTATCAGTTGCACAATGAAATGTCAAAGAGGATTAACTTGATCAAATCCTACACTACTAAACATACGAGATTACACCTCAAGACAAAGAAAACATTGCTTGATGTTCCCACTATAAATAATTAAGTTCTTAAAATGTATTAGATTTGGTGGGACAGACGTGCTCGTTAAATCTGTGGAGTCTAAAGTCCCGACGGTGTCAGCGTACGATGTCGCTCGAAGCTCCGTTGGGTGCCCGCTCAGGTGTCGACCTCGTCACTTGACCAGGGTTCTAAATTACGAGGCGTTATTGGCTGAGTTAAGGTATACGTATACCTTTCACAACTTTTTTTTTTATTTTCCATCGAAAATTTTTATAATTTATACCATAGATAAAGTACACATAGACTAAGTGTTTTGAATTAAAAAATTTCACTTTGACCAATTAATTAATTAGTTAATTAGCAATTAGTATCCTAATTAACCCTGATTGAAAACAGTGATTTTGCAAATTCTAATTATCTTAAAGAGCTAATTCTTTTTGGAATATGTTCGTTGAACCTTTCTCCATGTTGTAAACCTCCAACTAAGTCCTAGTTCAAATAGAACATTTTATATGAATTTTTGTTTGAGAACTCTAAAAAAATATGACTTTTTTGCAATTTTTTGAAAATTGAAAGCTTCTAAAAATTTTAATTTTTAACATACACAAATGCCTGAGGTTCAAAACATGCTCCAAACATTTCTGATTGTGAATTTGAAAACAGAATAAAGAAATTTGAAATAGAACTTGAGATATCACTGTTTACGTGAAGTATAGTATGCAAAAAAAACATTCTTCAGAAAATCAGTTTGAAGTTTTGAGCACATCTTTTTTGATGAAACTGAGATATTAAATATAGATAAAAGGGCACATAGCCATTAAGAAGTTATCAAAAACATATTAAAATCATTAGGTCCTGTAAATTTCATTATTATGTATATATTATTCTGTTTTTGAAGTTCTAAAAATATTGAATATTATTTTTAATTTATTTACACATTTTTCATACATCATTTCTATCTAATTGTTTCACAGGGAAAATAGATATTTGTATACTAAATGCAAATTTATTTTAGTTAACAATAGAAAAGGATTAGATTAAAAGTTTAATTAATAACATGACCATTGCTTAAAATTCTTGTTTTTCATAAATAAACTTGGACAACCTAGTTATTGGGGGGAGGGAGGGGTGGCAAAAAGATTACTAGGTAATCTTCAGAAGCGAGACCATCCACTTTGGTGATCTCACCAGTTACTATTCTTATATATAACTCTGAGTATATATTTCCACCTCAGTTTCCTTGCAGGTGTTGTCACGCACACTGTTACAAGCACACTCGGACAGATGCACAGAACGATTCGTGTAGCACCGCAGTTCTCCATACCTGTGGACGATCCACTGTACTTTGCTGAGTACATATGGGAGGTTTCCATTTTAGAAACCTTTTTGATGTCACATCTTCCTTGTTTGGCAACAGTTTCTGGCAACCGTGGCAGTACTTAGAGAGTATATTCACATCTAAAATCATTTGTTAAAAATGGAAAGTGTGGTAATCACACCATTGAGTAGGCTGTAACCTCTCCTTTGCCACGTCCCATTGACGGAAACACCACACTCAGGAACTTAGTAATATCATGCACACGATGCACAGCCATTTGCATAACTTCATCAGCAAGACATTGTAACACTGCCACAAATTTTCTTCGTTCCTGCATTGTATGCGGATTGGTTTGGGGGATAGGGCAGGTTCAATACCAATATGAAAGTGGAGGCTTCTCGGTGACAACTAAAAAATCTGCCTCACGGCATTAATTAGCCTTCTATTCATATCAGTGGCTGGACCAGTCTTCTTTGCTGATGGGATGAAATCGAAACTTCGGTAGAACAAGTTATAATACAAAATATAGAATGCTGTGTGCCCACTATTTCTCGATTAAGTGTCCTATAATGCAAATAAGGCTTTTGAAGTGCACTGTAGGCATTCAAAATCACTCACAAAATTAGTAAAATAGATAAAGTAAATAATTAAAGTCTTTCCATCACGGTCTTGGGGCACTTCAACGTGCTTGTTCCTCTGTTTTCTTTCCAATGCTGATTATGTAACAACTTCTTTTGGTGTTTCAAGAAGCTTTCGTCAGCCAGCCGTTTCAATTTTTACAACATTCGTATTTGATTTACACTGGTTTACATAAAATTTATGTTTTTTATTACCATTTCGCCTTGAGCAACCCATTTTTCAATGAAATAATTTCAATTTTTCAAAGCAAGCGCATGAGATTTTATCGATGATTCAAAACAAACAATTCAGCTTTACATGCGGTTACAGTTAAATAGTTTGTGTGACCTTGTACAAAACAATTAATGTTTTTGGTTTATAAAAAATAATAAAATATTTACAAAAAGGTTTGTTTTTTAAAAACCGAAACTGAAACAGTTTGTGCTAAGCCTAACTTCCCTGAAACCAAAACTATGCCTTTTTTGAGAAAGGCTTGCACAAAAACATTTGTAAGTCAAAAACTATTCTACGGATTGTTATGATTTTGGTACCGTTAGAAAGCTGGATAAACGGAGCATATTTTTCAAAAATAAAAAAATCGACGATTTTTCACCATTTTTCATCTTTCAAAGGTGTACGTATACCTTAAAGCTCCTATAGGAGGCTAGAAATAGGCAGCCGGAATCGATTACATTACATTACCCATTAGATTTGGTTGAATTAATATCGCAAACGAGTACTATGATAGGAAATGCAAATTTTTTATTTATGTTTCAGTGAAATGTTTTTGGATCCAGTTCCAGATGAATTTTATTTTCTACCCAAGCATAAGGCAAATGCTAATTAGTGATCTTTTATGTAAATGTAAAATGTTGCATTAATATTTCAAAATAAACGTTAATGAATGTTTGTTTCTTTGCAACTGACTATTTTTCTTTAAAAAAATGAAGTATAAATTTCTGATGAAACATAAAAAATACTTGAAAGTGGTATTAAATTTATAAATTTTAAATCAATAATTTAAATAGATTCCCACTCATCTGAAAAGTCAGGGAAATTTGGGATTTCAGGGAAATTTGGAAATGGTTGGACTAATTACGTAATTAAAATAAATATATATACTGCAATTTATAAAATAACCATGCTTCCGAAAAGTTTCACAAACCGAAAATTTTGGACACTTTGCTTGATCGCAACGATGAGCGAATACGATGAAAGCGAATTATGGCCACCCCACATTTGGCTATCACCTGCCAATGTGTCGCCTAGCTAATTAGTGAGTGTCGATCTGCCAACATCTGGAACCACCTTTTCCCCTGGTCACTTCTTAGAAAATGCCCTGGAGAAAGGGCATTTTCTAAGAATCCTCCCCCCCCCCTTAACTTGCTCCAGTGGCTTGCTGGTAGGGGGGGGACCATCCCACTTCCCTGAGGGAGTTGGAGAATCGGGATTCTTTTGGCGACAGTCGTAATTACGGAACAATTCTAAACCCGGTTTTTGCGAGAAGCGAGGGTTCTTGTCAATTGGCCAAAGAACGTTTTTTCTTAATAAAAACATATGTAACTTCTTTTTTATTTATTTAAGAGTAAAGGACTGTAGAATCAAATTAATAACATAATAGATTTATTTCATTAACATTTATTCCTTAGGTAAGTTAAATCGGAAGTTAGGCTTCCTTTCATATTGCGACTTCTCGCTACAAAAGACAGATAGCAACTGCCGAAAAAACGGGTATCAAACACATAGGTTCTGAAATCAAATGAAATCTTCTACAACAATTGCATCAGAAAAAGATGATGCAACTCCAATTGGGATCGGCATTTATGCATTTTATATTTGAAATAAGTGAAAGGAGTTGCATCATCCAACTAAATTGTTCTTTCGAGGAATATTCAACACTCCCCGGCATTGTAATTTTAATTACAATAAAATATAATAGAGAAGTAAAAAAGGTACATAGAATAAGTGAAATAAATCAAATAACTATTTTACAGGCAGTACACAAACATTTCTTACATTTCTTTGTAATATATTACCTTGTGGCAATTTAATATCTACAACTCTGACCTTTCCATCACTACCAGTATGAATTTTTTCGATCCTCCCGGTTAACCATTTATTACCAGGTAAATTTTCTTCCTTTATAACTACTAAACTTCCTACACTAACATTACACTTTTCAAATTTCCATTTACTTCGCTGCTGTAGATTGTTAAGGTAGTCTCTTTTCCAGAGCTTCCAAATACTCTGAGAAACCTTATTCACCCTTTCCCACCTGGTTAGTCTGTTGTCATTTATATCCGCCAGTTGAGGTTCAACGATGGAGGAAATGGGTCTACCAATTATAAAATGACCTGGAGTTAGAGTTTCAAAATTATCAAATTCACCTGACAATGGAATCAATGGCCTGGAATTCAAAACGCCTTCAATTTCGGCTATAACAGTTAAAAACTCTTCCAAAGTGAAGTTAGAGTTACTGGCAATACGTTTTAAATGGAATTTAAAGGATTTAACTCCTGCTTCGTATAATCCTCCAAAATTAGGGGACTTAGGAGGGTTAAAATGCCAATCTATGTGCTCCTCAGAAAAATACTTCGCGAGGGGCCCATCAGGGGAGTTTACCAATTTTAAAAGTCGTTTTAGTTCTGTATTAGCACCTACAAAATTTCTTCCATTGTCAGAGAATATTTTGGAAGGTTTACCCCTTCTTGAAAAGAATCTTTTTAGACTACTAATGAATCCCATAGAGGTTAAATCAGTTACAAAGTCCAGGTGTATTGCCTTAGTAGAAAAACATACATAAATAACTACATAGATTTTATTTAATACACCTTTCCTTTGCCCCTTGAACCGAATGTTGAACGGTCCGGCAAGATCGACCCCGCAGACGGCGAAAATGGGGGACGGTTCAACCCGTTCTTTGGGTAATTGACCCATTAACTGTTGTTGCATTATTGGCTTTACTTTTGAACATGTCACACAATCATGAACAACTAGCCTACAGAGATTTCTGCCGTTTAACGGCCAATACCTTTGACGTATTAAGTACAATAGAGTTTGAGGACCAACATGCAAGTGTTTTAAATGAAAATAAACAACAATCATTTTGGTTAATTTGTGCTTCTGCGGAAGGACAATTGGATGTTTAACATTTTCATTAACACTAGAATTTGACAAGCGTCCACCAACTCGTAAAACACCATTTTTGTCAAGAAAACAATTTAATGAAGCCAATTTACTTTTATTACTTACGTGCTCTTCTTTTTGCAGAGCAACCAATTCCTTGCTAAATTCCTGTTGGGCGGATTTCAAAATAAAGATTTCAGCATCTTCTATTTCCTGTAAACTTAAATAACCATTTTTCATACACTTGGAATTTCTGCAATTGTGAATAAACCTAAACACATAAGAAACTATTCGTACAAGTTTAGAAAATGAGTTAGTAATTTTTAACAACCAATCATCAAGAAAATTCTTTTGGTTCATAAGTGAAAAACACATGTCCCCACCCTCAACTTGAAATCCCCTTTTTAACTCAATTGAGTAACTTTCTTCGGGAACTAAGTTCGTACACTCAAGATTTGAAATATTATCATTTCTTAAGAACTCTGGCCCATGCCACCACAAATCATTTTGAATTAAATCCTTAGCACTTGACCCTCTAGTAATTATATCTGAAATGTTTTGTTTACCCGGGACATGGGACCAGCTCTGAGGGTCGGTGAGTGTCTGGATCTCTTTCACTCGGTTGGCAACAAATTGCTTCCACTTATGATAGGGTCCCTGGATCCAAAACAATGTTATCTGTGAATCAGTCCAAAAGTGGACCGATGGTGTCTCCTTTCGGTGAATCACTTGCAAGACTTCTCTTCCGAGTCTTGCCGCAAGTAGAGCTCCCAAAAGCTCAAGTCTTGGCAAAGTTAGAGATGAAGGCGATGAAAGTGGCGCTACCCGACTCTTAGAAGCGATGAGATTCACCGCTATGTGGTCACCACTTTTCACTCGAAGGTAGGCTGCTGTGCCGTAAGCCTTTTGGCTTGCATCGGAAAATATGTGGATTTGAAGATCGTTTGCACCATCCAGACAGCCGTCCAGAATGTTTCTAGGAACACGCAGGTCGGTGAGGTTGAACAATTCAGATCGCCATTGGACAAACATCTGATGTAAATCTGGTGGTAGTTCATCATCCCAGGAGATCTTCCTGAGCCACAGTTCCTGAAAAAGACACTTCAAACGAATTGTATATGGAGTTACCAGACCAAGAACATCAAATATTTTCCCAGATGTGCTCAGAACCAGTCTCTTGGTGACTCTTGAGCTAATTATCGGAAATAATTAAAGTAGGGAATTAAGAAGGAGCGCTGGCAGGGGTAGTTGCTAGAACTCGTAAACAGGATGGGGGGAAATATTTGGTCATTGTGTGAAGCTGTAAGTCAGAGTCGCCGCGCCAGAGTGTCTGGACTTTTGACATTACATCACAATAGGTTGACCAGGATCATTGTAAAGGTTTCCAGGAAGGTCGGATGTTTTCGAAGTAAACCGCAGATGTTCAGGAGGATATCAAAAGCTAAGCCGAGCCAATAATAAAAATTAGAGTAACAATTTTATCAAAGTGACCGACCATACGGCCCCTGGGGGCTGGACACAGGGGCGTATATGATAGTTAAGGATTGGAGAATTTGATCGGATGGGAGGCCCCAGGAGTTGATGAGAGAGGGTCCGAACTTGAGAAATCAGACGGAATCCTGAGCTAAAAAGAGCACTTTAACTTGACTCCGCGGTCTAATCTTAACCATAGATAACTAAGGACCTTAAGTCCATAATATAAAGATGAAGTTCCTGCTGACTCTAATTGGTAAGTCAATCCCTCCTTGTTATTCCTCGGACTCCCTTATCTAATTGTTGTAGATCTAATGAATGAGATAATGTATTAATCGTAGAATTATATTAATAAATAGATTGTATCCTATTGACCAGTGATTCATTCCACATGGGTTATTGCTTATCACTATAAGATTAATTTAGCGTTATGTCTTCCACTATTGTTAGATCTTACCATTATTATGTTCAACAATCAACAAGCATAATTTAACATGGGAACTAATATCCCAATAATAGTAAGTTTAATTGTCAAACTATTCACACCATTGACAACCACAGGAGAGGAGGAACCCTCCAAGAAGTGGTGCCGTGACCAGGATGAAGTACAGTCCAACGTTAGCTACACCAGACAATTCATCTTCGACCCTACCATGACAACCTGTGACTTCTACGAGGACACTCTGCGCTGTCAACATCGCAGAGATGCCATCACCGACATGCTGTCCACTAAGGAAGACGCCTTGCCACTATCAAAGAACTTACACCTTTTTCGGGTGGAAAAGGGTGGCCTTCGATCTAGTCTGCTGGTTTCAGCAGCCATAAAGATTCAACTCCAGTTGTCAGGCTACAAAATACAGATGAAATCGACTGTAGTGTGTCCCAAGTTTTCCGACACCCCCATTGAGACATCGGGGTGCTACAACTGTCAGTTCCTGGCAAGATTGACTTTCAAGGCGATGAGCACGTGCCAATCCGGAATCGCAGAGGTAAAATTTGCAGGTATTGACATTCACACAAAGGCTGTTTCTTTATACACAGAGGAATCTGAATTAATTGTAAAATTTCTAGCTAACGAAAAGTGTTTTTCAGAAAAATTATGTTTGCAAGCGCAAAATCAGGTACGATGTACAAAAATTGATTTTTGCTTGGATGAAGCCAGTATAGAACTTAGGAATTTGCAGATGAATTCTTCACGTTCTGTTTCGACAGTCCAAGGCGGTTCACTATTTCAGTGGGCACATTTTTCATCGCTAAATTCGGTATTTTATTTATTTAAATTTGGAGGAGCAGTTTTACTGTGTCTAGGATTGGTGGTTACAATGTTCTCAACTTTTATCACATGTTGTTGTCGCAGATAACTAATTTAATTATGAATTCTAGAAATTTCGGTCAAGTAGCTCAGTAAATAAGGTTTTTTTATTTTAAACTATTGCATTTATATTTACAAAAATTTCTCTTCAATTGGATTCAATAACAATTAGTGACAATTAATAAGTAATTACAAATTAATATACTGCTTTATTAATCTAGATGATTATAAATGAGCTACTGTTCATGAGTGTACTCATTGTGAACAATTTAGACTGAATTCTATAAAATAACACTATAGTACAAATTAACTATGGAATTGAGTTGACATATTAAGTATATAATTGTCATAAATGAATCATTGTGAGAATTTGAGTCTGATTATTAGGGTATAATAATTCTAATCTAATTAATTGTGAATTTGAGTTGATTATTTAATTGTATGATGATTTTATAGAAATGGATTTGTGTAAATTGAGTCTAGTTAATTGATATGATATTCATAATGCTAATTCATTGTGAAGTTTTGATTTGAGTTATTGATTGCATGACGATAATAGCACGAATCGTTGTGAAAATTCGAGTATAATTATTATGATGTAGTAATTTATAATGCTACTTAATTCTAAATTTTAAGAGTAATTCTTAATTGTAAGGTGATTTTAGAACTATTCAATTCTGAAAAATTGAGTTAGTTTATTGATGGGATAATCGTATGCTAATTACGTATGAATTGCAGTGGAATTCTTAATTTGATGATGATGTAGCGCGATTCCACTATGAAACATTGAGTCTATTATTTATATGATAAATTAATGCTATTTATTTATCTTGAATTATGGGTTGATTATTCTATGGAATGATATTCATAGTACAATCTATTGTGAAAATTGAATTGACTATTAATAGTAGTGTTGACTATTTGTGACAATTTTCTCTTTCTTCAATTACATTCACATTTGCATGGATTCAAATTTTATAGGGATGATGTGTTGCATTTACTATTTAGGCAAACAGAAGACAATTGTAATAAGAGTAATGTCCATATGCAGAATTTTGCTGTATGTCTGGTTATGTATTATCAAGTTAATTGGTATTAAGGATTTTATTATATAATTATTGATAATTAATAAGGGTTACAATTGTACTAACTCATACTGATCATTATTATCTAATTACGGGAACTTGCTTATCCACGTTTAATTATTGCTATCAAGATGAATGGTAATATGAGTTCTCATGTATAATGTATTTAATTGTTGTATCAATTGCATATTAATCATTATTGTTTATTTAAGGAATCATTGTTATAAGTACTATGTGTTGCATTTCATTATTTAGGTAAAGCAGCAGATACAAGTTGTGAGTAAACTTATATGCAGAGTTGGTTGCTTTTCCACGTCTATTATTATTATTAAGTGGAAATTGTGTTGTGTCTTCAAGGTATAATGTAATTCATTGTTGTGTCAATTGCATATTAATCATTATTGTTTATTTAAGGAATCATTGTTATAAGTACTATGTGTTGCATTTCATTATTTAGGTAAAGCAGCAGATACAAGTTGTGAGTAAACTTATATGCAGAGTTGGTTGCTTTTCCACGTCTATTATTATTATTAAGTGGAAATTGTGTTGTGTCTTCAAGGTATAATGTAATTCATTGTTGTATCAATTGCATATTAATCATTATTGTCTATTTAAGGAATCATTGTTATAAGTACTATGTGTTGCATTTCATTAATTAGGTAACGCAGCAGATACAAGTTGTGAGTAAACTTATATGCAGAGTTGGTTGCTTTTCCACGTCTATTATTACTATTAAGTGGAAATTGTGTTGCGTCTTCAACGTATAATGTAATTCATTGTTGTATCAATCGCATTAATCTATATTAATCATTATTATCCATTTAGGGAACTCTTGTTATGTAGTAGACGTAGACAATTGTTTCAGATGATTGACCGTTTGGGGAAGCCTGGAGAAATGGTGAGTTAATGAATAAATTTACTTGCGAAGTGGCGTTGTTACCAAGAGGTTATAATTTTATGGCGAAGGATTGTGAGCAATTAACATTGTTCATTTTAGAGGTAACAACGAAAGTAACAAATAATTGACTTATCATTCGCCACGGTTCCTTACACGGTCTATGACATGGAATTGTAATCTTGAATTGATGTAACTCACCCTTAACGTTATGTATCGTATACGTATGTGCATATATCATTATTGATTGCTCAGGGAGTCCGATGGGTCATGATAATGGAGATTGACAAAGAATTGGATACGGGATTTTCTTAAGAGGACAGCTGGTTGACATATACAACACCGGGACTTTCAAAAATTTTTTTTTACAATTTTTTTTCCTGAACTTGGGTGAGAGTTCTTGAGCTAATTATCGGAAATAATTAAAGTAGGGAATTAAGAAGGAGCGCTGGCAGGGGTAGTTGCTAGAACTCGTAAACAGGATGGGGGGAAATATTTGGTCATTGTGTGAAGCTGTAAGTCAGAGTCGCCGCGCCAGAGTGTCTGGACTTTTGACATTACATCACAATAGGTTGACCAGGATCATTGTAAAGGTTTCCAGGAAGGTCGGATGTTTTCGAAGTAAACCGCAGATGTTCAGGAGGATATCAAAAGCTAAGCCGAGCCAATAATAAAAATTAGAGTAACAATTTTATCAAAGTGACCGACCATACAGCCCCTGGGGGCTGGACACAGGGGCGTATATGATAGTTAAGGATTGGAGAATTTGATCGGATGGGAGGCCCCAGGAGTTGATGAGAGAGGGTCCGAACTTGAGAAATCAGACGGAATCCTGAGCTAAAAAGAGCACTTTAACTTGACTCCGCGGTCTAATCTTAACCATAGATAACTAAGGACCTTAAGTCCATAATATAAAGATGAAGTTCCTGCTGACTCTAATTGGTAAGTCAATCCCTCCTTGTTATTCCTCGGACTCCCTTATCTAATTGTTGTAGATCTCATGAATGAGATAATGTATTAATCGTAGAATTATATTAATAAATAGATTGTATCCTATTGACCAGTGATTCATTCCACATGGGTTATTGCTTATCACTATAAGATTAATTTAGCGTTATGTCTTCCACTATTGTTAGATCTTACCATTATTATGTTCAACAATCAACAAGCATAATTTAACATGGGAACTAATATCCCAATAATAGTAAGTTTAATTGTCAAACTATTCACACCATTGACAACCACAGGAGAGGAGGAACCCTCCAAGAGTGACACTTGACTTCTCATCGAAATCAAGTAGTTGTGTTACATCTAAAGTAATGTAATCTTGTTGGACATGCCATGGGAGACCGAGGACCTTATGTAACTTATCGGACTCGCAAGTGTCCTCTGCATGTATGGGATGGATATGAAAGTCGTTGTTTTTCCACAACTGCACTAATTCGTAACTATTTGAACTCCACTTACACAAGTTCATGTTAGCATCAGTCATTATGTCCTTCGCTTCACGGGACACTTTTAGGGCTGTAGATACATTGTCGAACGCGGCGACCCAATCGTCGACGTAGAGACAGGTATCAAGCATCTCTACAGTGATCGGAAAATTGTCACGATATTTTTCTATGTGTTCTTTAATTGTTGCAGACAGCAAAAATGGGCTTGCGTTTACGCCAAACAGCACCCGACAGAACCTATACACTTCAATATCATACCGTTGTTGTTCCCCAGGGTTCGCGTTAGGGAAACGTACTGCATTGCGATCTGCATTCTGTAAAGATATTTGCAGAAATGCTTTTCGGATATCAGCTAATACCGCTACTCTGTCTAAACGAAAAAATATCAGCATGTCAAAGAGTAACGGGTTTAGACTTTGCCCAGCGAATAAACAGTCATTTAGGGACAGTTCATTGTCGGAATGGCTACTTGCATCAAACACCATTCTTTTACTGGAAGATACCGAATTTCTATAGACCATAGAAAATGGCATGTAATATAACGGTCCATCACAGACAACTTCATTCTTAGGGACCTTTTCTATGATATTTTCCTTTTCATAGTCTATCAAAATGTTCTTATAGTCGTAGTAAAGTTTGGCATTTTGCACAAAATTCCTGGTTAAATGATTCAGACGTCCCCTCGCTATTGCCAGATTATTACTTAATTCACTATAATCCCGTTTCCATGGTAACCCTACAGAATATATACCATTTTCGTAAGTTACGGAATTTTTAAAATGGGATAAAGCCGAATCTTTCTCATCTAAATCATTATCGGGTAAAATTCCGATTGCTTCCAACCGCCAGAATTGTTTTAACTCATCATCGATGCTGTCTCTAACAAAATAACAAAATGAGTTATCAGAATTTTGTTCCCCGTCTCTTATTAGGGATCCGGTTGCAACAAAGCCAAAAACTGTTTCAATCAAATTTACGTTGCTTCGCGGCACGCGGATTTGATTCCCCAAGAAAAGTTCATAAAACGTCTCCCCACCTAGAATTATAGATATCTCTTGGGGCACATTAAATTTAGAATTAGCATATTTAATATTTTTTGGCAAATTTAAATGAGAAATATCGATTTTCTCTACTGGCGTAAGTCCCGCTATCTCAGGTAGAACTAAAAATTCAAGATTTTTTGTAAATGTGCCCTCATCATTACTAATCTGCGTGATAACCTTATGATTTACATTTACAACTGCATTTTTTAATCCGACTAAATTTGCTTTGAAAGCATCCCTTTTCAATTTTAGCGCCTTTGCAAGATCTTCACGAATAATATTTCGCTGGCTCCCATTGTCCAGAAGTGAAATAACTTCGATCCAATTACCATCTTGGCCTCTAATCTTAACCTTAGCTGTCGTAAGCAATACATTGTTTTTAGAAGTTTTATTTAACGAAAAGAAGCATGACACATCTTCTTTCTGGCTGTTTTGCGAATCATCTTTACACGGAATAAAAGCTTCTAATTTACTTACAGGGTCATTGCCTTTTTTACGCTGACCCAGTTTTGCGTCGTGAATCAATGAGTTATGCGAATCGCAGTTACAATGTTTACACTTTAAAAATGTCTTCGAACAATCAGAAATCATATGTTTTGACAAGCACCGAAAACACAATTTATGTTTTTTAACGTGTTCGAACCTCTCAAGGGCACTCAAGTCATTAAATCTTTTGCATTTATACAACGGATGGCTTTCGCTGCAACCTAAAGAACAGTTACTTTTAAAATCGTTTTTAACTAATAGTGACTTGTACTTAGGCGTTTCTCGATAATTGTTGGACAGCTTATTAAAAGCATTTCCCTGTTGTAAAGTTTTCGAATGATTTACTAAAAATTTTAGCAGTTTATCCAATTCTGGCAATTGGTCATCGGTTAAACTTCTGTCAAACCACATTTTGGTTGACGGATCAAGTTTTTGAATAATTGTGTACACAAATATAGATTCGGAAAAACCTTCAACGGCTATTTTCAATCCATTTAGAGAACGGCATATTAATTTTGTTGTATCAACAATTTCAAGAATTTTTTGAGCATTTTCGGTATTTAACCGAGGCATGGCATATAATTTCTCTAACAGGGAAAATACCAATTCTCTTTTATTGGAATACCTTTCTTTTAAAAGCTCCCAAGCTATATTGAAATTACCATCCGTTATGGTAAGAGATTGGATGACTTTTAAAGCATTATCTGTTAAATAAGTTCGCAAATATTGTAGCTTTTGCGCAGGGGAAATATCGTTATTTTGGCCGACACTGGCCCAAAATAGATCACTAAAATTTAGCCATTCAATATTAGAGTTACCTGAAAATTTAGGCAAATTTAATAACGGCAACTTAAGATTACACATATTAGAAGCATTAGCGGGGGGATCACTGATTCTATCATTTACCGAAAATGCAAATTTGGAAATATTTACCTCCAAAGTCTCAAGATCTGACTGCTGAGTATCCAGAGATGGTTCGAAGGTCTTCAATTCATCATCAGTAAGCTGACAATAACTTTCATTTCGCAGATCGTCGATCTTCAGTTTTAGTTTCTCTATAGTAGAAACTTTTTGCAGAACATCGGATTGTTCTAATTGTCCTTCTTCCAGCAGAAGAGAGTTCAAACGGGTCACTTGGCCTTTTATATAACCAAGTTTCCGATTAAAAATTTTGAGTTGATCCATCGTTACACTATTGCTACGAAAAACCCTAACCTCGAATATTCGAAAAACTCTCGCTGAGTTTAATTATCCGGCTAACGAAGGTCCATGTAACTTCTTTTTTATTTATTTAAGAGTAAAGGACTGTAGAATCAAATTAATAACATAATAGATTTATTTCATTAACATTTATTCCTTAGGTAAGTTAAATCGGAAGTTAGGCTTCCTTTCATATTGCGACTTCTCGCTACAAAAGACAGATAGCAACTGCCGAAAAAACGGGTATCAAACACATAGGTTCTGAAATCAAATGAAATCTTCTACAACAATTGCATCAGAAAAAGATGATGCAACTCCAATTGGGATCGGCATTTATGCATTTTATATTTGAAATAAGTGAAAGGAGTTGCATCATCCAACTAAATTGTTCTTTCGAGGAATATTCAACAACATAAGTAACATTTAATGTAACATAAAAATGTGCTGACTTGGCTTATTATAAAGACTGGTGTTACTAATTAGTAATTATAAACATTGATTATCATTCACTGTAATCAAAAAAGTTAACTATGTTTTGACTCAAAACTTTATTTATTGCATTTAAAGATACAAAAGAATGCGTTTTTAATTGATTCATATAGAAAGCTTTAATATAAAATTTATCATGGCTTATACGAAACTTCCCTATAAGCTTCTCAAATGTAAAGCAGTAATATATAAGAATTTAACTGGATTTAATCATTATTTTGAAAGCCACAAATATTTTAAAATTGACTTTTTTTTAAGTTATCTTTTCATGCATCTAAGTATTATAATAAGAATAAATTAACAAAAGCAGGTCAGTATAGTTTTTAATTTGTCCCAAGAATAATCTTTAGATACCGACTCAATATATAAATCCAGTAAGCCATATAATTACAACTTTACCATATTAAATTTGTTTTTAATTCTTTTGATGCATAAAATTTACAAAATATTTAAAAATTGTTTAACTAAAACATTATTGCTTATTAAAATCTTACTTCTAAACGTATTATTTTTTTTTCAGTGAATTTTTTCGTTTTAGTGAATTTTTAATAAATTTAATTTAGGCAAGATAAATTTACAAAAAAAATATTCTTCCTAAATTTAAGTTTGTCTTGTCTAAATATTTATTAAATGATTAGAACATTTCGTTTTATATTTCAGTTAAATATCCGCATTCCATTCACGGAATTTTACCATTGAAAACTTACATTTTGATGGGTCTGTTGTATAGTTTTTGCCCAACTTTGATGCACTCTATCTCTGGAACTAGTTCAAAATACAGTACAAAATTTTTGTCACATGTTTATGTCATAAAGAGGTACTTCCTTTATTAATTTCAAATTCTTGCACTCAGTACTTTTTAAGATATACGACCTTAAAAGTGGGAAAATGCATTTGTTTACCATTGTTGAAGCACTGGAACCAGCAAGAAATACAATACAAAATTTTTATTACATGTTTATGTTACAAAGTTGTACAACCTGCATCAATTTCAAATTTTATCACTCAGTCCTTTTTGAGATATTTTACTTTAAAAATGGCGAAAATACGATTTTCAGCAATTTTGAAAAATTGTAAAAAAGTAAAAATTAAGTCCTCAATCTTTAAACTTCGACAACAAGTTGTTCTATAACTGGTTTATACAGGAAAAAAAATATCTAAGGCGAGTCTCTTCTCCTTTTACCCCATTTTCAGCGCTAAAACTCCCGTTCCAAGCGAATTTTCATTTTTCAGTTGTGATCTTTTTATCTAACGTTTCCGCACTAATTTGATAATATTATGCGCTGGCAAACTATTTATAGAATCACTCTGATCATTTTCTTTTTTTTTTTTTGTTTTTTTTTAATTTCGTCTTGAAATCCATAAAATCAACATATGCATTAAAGCAAAAGCAGTTTTCAGCTGAAAATCGGCTTTGAAGCAAGTTAAAATGACCGCCAAAAAAAAATTATGAGCTCAAACTTTTTTTACTTTGGCTTTGAACTCACCTAGTATTATGAGATATATGGTAAAAAAAATTAGGAAAATCAAAAATGTTGAGCAACAGGTCTGGGTGATTTGTAATGGTTTGACAAAAGGGACACTGATCTGATATCTTAATGATTTTAGTTCACAATCTATATTAATGTTTGTCAAGAATATTTAAATTTAAACGATGCAAAAAAAAATTGACATACATAATGTTTTGCTTAAGCGTGATTTTTTAACATGTTTTACTACAATTTTCCCCAAATACGGAATTTTCTTTTAATGATTTACTTTCTTAAAACTATTTTTATATTCATAACTAATAATAAAATCGCTGAACGTCATGGTTGGAATAGAATTTTCTGAAAATTGCTGACAAAGGTGATCGGCCTAAGGCATAATTAACTCTTAAGCTTAACCTTAGTAGACAGTTCAATTATTTGTGAAATTTTATAACACTTATACGCTTGCACGCCAAGATGCCGCTCTTTTGAGCTTTTTTGCCAACTCAGGTGTCGGCCACTTCACTTGACTGTTGTTAAGAATTAAAACCCCCATCGCCAATGCCCACTTGTAGCTTTAGTGCAACGCTAATCAAACAAAAATAATTTTTTGCCGCATAGTTTTTATTTTCTTTCTTAAAAAAAGTATTACACTATTTTCATTTGTCATCTTAACATAAAAAAAACGCTGCGTGCGACGTCGCCCTTAACGGTTGCGTTGGGTGCCTATTCAGGTGTCGGCTCGTCACCTGACTGTGGTTCTAAAATACGACGCCCGTCGCCAATGGCCAACTTGTAGCTCTAGTGCAACGCTATTCCAACAAATGCTGAAAAAAAAGTTTTTTTTATGATTTACTCTCTTAAAACTATTTTTATATATTATCATAACTAGTTATAAAATCGCACAAAGTTATGTATAGAATTTTCAGAAAATTGCGGTCAAAGGTGATCGCCACCTTAAGGCACAATTTACATTTTAACTTAGCCTTAGTGGACAATTCAATTATTTGTGAAATTTTATAACACCAAGATGCCTCTCTTTTAAGTTTTAATGCCAACTCAGGTGTCGGCCACGTCACTTGACAGTTGTCAAGAATTAAAAACCCCGCCGCCAATAGCCCACATGTAGCTCTAGTGCAACTCTAATCAAACAAAAAAAAATGTTTTTGCCACGTGGCTTTCATTTTCTTCCTTGAAAAAGTATTAAACTATTTTCATAGGCGATCACGTGCTAAAGGCGTAATTTAATCTTTAAGATAACCTGAGTAGACAATGTAATTAATTGTGAAATTTTATAAGACTTATACGCGTTAACTTATATCCTTCTTCATATATCTTCTTCTTTATATCCATTATAGTTCGATTTTAATAGTTCTAATTCTACTTTCGAACATAGCTTGGAAAGTCCCCTTCCCCTCCTTTCTACGCCACACTTTTACATACCCCCCCCCCCTCCTCTTCCGACACACACTCCAATCCATATCCACAAACAATTACAGCTATATGAACCCTCCTCACTCCCTTGTCTAGCGTGGCGTCATTTGTGGATGGTCCCTGTGACAGAATCATTCGAATGAGTCTTTTTGTGAGAAATTTCCGACATGAGAAATTTCTGAAGTGAGAAATATCCGGGATCCTGCCAAAGGGTGTATGTGTTTTTAATCCCGGGCAATTCCATGTGTGACGGAATGACATTTTGAATTGTAAAATTGAAGTATGTAAAACAATTATCACGAAGCTAATTTTAAAGGAAAAGTTATTTTTCTGTTTATATATTACTGTTAATGATAAACCCTTTCACTTCTGTAGCGGCCCACGACCGCCGTCTGACTAAGGATTCGATAATGATATTCCTATCACATATCACGAGGAAACGAAAATCATTCGAAGCGAAATTGTTAAAAGATAATAAAAGAATTGAAAGTTTTAAAAATTATTTTATTATTTGACATTTGGCTAATTTCTTCTAGCTTCCACACTACGTTTATAACGTAAAAAGTGGAAGGTATTATACTCGTTCAGTCCGTCTATATGTGTATATCCGTTCGTCCGTGTATATCGGATATCATTTAATAATTGAAGATCTTAGCGGAAGAACCTGATGTGTCACAAAAAGGTTATTGTTCGCACGAAACTTATCGTAACATCATTGTAATTTAAATTTTTAATTTTCGTGCAATGATATATAATTTTTAGAAATCCGATACAACAACATGCAATCAATCTATCACCATCAAATAAATATTGACGGCGTGATTTTTCAGTCGTTCTAGCAAATAAAAATCCTGAAAAATAAATTTATCACAGGGAAATAATTTTTGTCGACCTTATATATATACAACAATTAACGTTGAACGACGTAATATAGACTAAATTCAACAAAAGTCTAATGCAAAAAGTGAAATTTGTTTTGTGCCGAATAAACAAACAGTATACCTATTATATATTATGGCGCCATTCAAAACTGATTTATATGACAAAAATAAATTTCCTTTAAACATTCATTTACCATACATACATTTATTCTATGTTAACTCGGACGTACGGACGGATGGACAGAAGGTCATCTTAACCTCCCATACAATTTTTTTAAAAAGATTTATGTCAATGTGATGGTAACAGTTCAGCAGAACCAGAACTGTTTTTAAAGCACTCAAATAGGTTTGTTTTTATAGTTGTTTTAAGGGGTCTAAGGAGTCTTAAAAATGTGCAAAGAAGGAACTACAAAGCATAGTTTGATCTTTCATGTAATTTTTTAACTACTCAATATACAAGTATAATTTTTTATATGTAATTCTACAAGATTTATTTAATATGAAACAAATTTTAAAATTTATGAAACTTTAGCCAAAACTAAAATAAATGATATTAAACATAAAGCTATTTTAACACATTGTGATTAGGCTTGCGCGGCAAATTTTGAGGTCAAAATTGAAAAAATGACCCAGAAAATGACTTTATATTGTACAAATATGTACAAACTAGGACTTATACCTAAATTCTCAGCTCAATTTTAATTAGAAATTATTTAAAAATGAATTCAAAATCAAAATTTAAAAAAATTTAATAATTTTTTTAGACAAAAAGTTCCTAAAATAATTTCTAATTAAAATTGAGCTGAGAATTTAGGTATAAGTCCTAGTTTGTACATATTTGTACAATATAAAGTCATTTTCTGGGTCATTTTATTAATTTTGACCTCAAAATTTGCCGCGCAAGCCTAATCACAATGTGTTAAAATAGCTTTATGTTTTAATATCATTTATTTTAGTTTTGGCTAAAGTTTCATAAATTTTAAAATTTGTTTTATAATAAATAAATCTTGTGGAATTACATATAAAAAAATTATACTTGTATATTGGGTAGTTTAAAAATAACGTGACAGATCAAACTATACTTTGTAGTTCCTTCTTTGCACATTTTTAAGACTCCTTAGACCCCTTAAGACCTCACACAACGACGATCCACATGAAACTATTTAGAAGTTCAGTGTTTTTGTTGAGAAAGGGCTACGGTCCGATGTTTAAGCGATCTTCTTAAGAAACTATAACTTCCATAAACATTGACACAAAGTTATGTTATAAAAAAAATCGAATGTCGAAATCAGTGCGAAACTTGTTGATTTTGGGTTTTTTTTTTAATTGAGAAAAGTATTCAAAAAAAGTCAGCTTGCTGCATGCATCGTTAACTTTTAGTTTTGTTTTTATACTTAGTTGTAAATTGTGTTTAAACCACGTGCGTCTGAAACAAAAAACGTAGAGAAAGGTTTCAAAATACGTAGATGTGGGAACGGGGAAGTTATTCGACTACTTTATAAAGGCCTGCGATTTTTCATCCGAAAATTCTATTTTTTTTTTCTAATAAGTCAATTTCACAACACTCTCAGAAATAACACTTTCATTTTTGACGATTCATGATTGAATCCTCAAGTCTCATTTCGTTGATTTTGAGGATTGTTTCGTCAAACTATCACGTGACATTTGAGTAAACGCGAATCCTCAATTTTACGATCGTGATTTAACGATTCTGTATCTTGATTTTGAGGAAACTGAATCTCATTGTTGTACTCACATGCTCAAAAATGACCAAATATTTCTTTAGATTAGACATTAGACAACATTCAAATCCTCATAAAAATGACGTTCATATTTCATCACTTTGAGGAAACGGAAACTCGGAGCATTTGCCAGTAATGGAATTGTCAAAATTAAGGAAAATTTCGCAGTTTTTGAGCATTCATTTTTGAGAGTGAAACTTCACATGTAACCGGACAATATTAGTCCGAAAACTCACCCATTCAACTTAGGATCATCCATCTCGTCCAGCCCCATTCCCTAATTAACTCGGAAAAGTCCAAAACAACTAACTAACAAAACAACTAAGTAAAGTTAATCACCAAACTAACTAACCCCCAAAACGAAGTGTCTCCAAACAAGGCCCAGTGAGTTGGTCAACCGCCAACACGATTCCTGAAGGCATTCTCAGTCAAGTCGGCTCCAGACCCCCTCTCGAGCCATCCGTCTCAGACCGTGGAGGGGGCTCGAACTGGGGGTCTAAAAAGATGCTATCTCATCCTCTTCGCGTCAAAAGGTGTTAAAGTACTGCCCAAGGATCCACCTGACCCCTTGGAATTAGGAAGTGAGATTGGGGAGGATTGTTCGAGAACATTTGGTGGTTGGGTTCTGCTAGTTTTTCTGGAGTCGAGTTCTTCTTAGTTTGTTTATTTAAAATAGTTTGGGCTTTGACGATAAAAGCTGATTTAATAATGGAAAATGTCGTATAAATTTTGAAAATATTTTAGTAAAGCCCCTCTAGAAACAGTAGTCGTGTCTTTTATAGCAATAAACAATCGTATACTTGATCCATCACAGTGTTTAACGAAACTCAAGTCATTACGTAAAAATTATAACGTTAATGCTAGCATCAGAAGAAACATCTTAGTCAACACAACATTATATTATTTAATCACCTCTGTCAAATTTCAAGTTTTCTCTGAATTGTAGCAACTACATCAAATTCTTTCACAGCATCAAAATATGAGGTTTTGAAGAAGAAAAAACGGAACAATCGCGCAGGTGGATTGGAATGAACGGGAAACAAATTTCTTTAATTAACAAACTCTCAAAGCTAGATAGGGTAACAAGTTCAGGGGATGGCCCCCATAAGAACAGTGATTGGCCCCCCTGCTGACATTCAGAAATATTTCTTTAGCGGCTATATTGCTTTTCTGATTGTTGGTGCACTGTTGCCAACATGACAAACGTTACTGGCGGACATTTTAAAAACCTTTGTCACACCTATTTTGGGCTTTAACATCGTATTACTTTCAATAATGACTGAGGAAGGGTCAATCACTGTACCCTGTTAAAACTAATGTGTCTTTCTGTATGTTATTTAAAAATGTCTTGGCATGCAAGTACCCGAAGAGTTGAAGGACCTTTTCATTAAAGTTGAAGGACCTTCAACTGTCTTACTATTAAGCCTTTCGGCGGGTGTCACCTCTCATTGTAGCTTGCTTTAGACATAATTTTGAATTAATTACCATTGTTTACCCTTCAAAAACACTTACTTCTTATTCGTCCCAAACAACAAGTCAAAACGCGGCAGCAATTATTTCCACCAACACAAGGAAGCCATGAGATAATCGGTTCCTATCGTCTCGGCGTCGGTCGGTCTTCTGGCCATGTCGACCTCCCAGAGGGAGGTACAGCTTGTACCATGCATGACACACCCCCGTCGCTGTTATGCTTGTACCGAGTCTCAGTCCGAAGAGACTTGATTGGAAAGTTGTCCAGCCAGCTAATGAGCGCTTGGTGGATTCCGTGGCAGATAGCCCTTGTCTACATATCTCAGCCCCAGAGACGAGACTGTCTGTATCTGCAGCGATAAAAATGGGCATTCTGTTGTTGGAGCTGGTGTTGATGTTGTTGTCTGATGTGTTCCAACAGATGTTAAGATTAAGTTTTTTTGTGTGTTGTTGTAAGACAGAACGTATCGGATTGTTATGATTTGTTACAAAAGTAGTTTCATCTGACTATTAATTTTGGTTACATTAAAATTTAGAATTTTCAAAGTCAATTTTTCAGATCTGACACAAGACACAGACAGCTATTGCTCAAGGTATTTAAAAAAAACATGTCTTATTAAATGTTAAAGTTCTTTTAAAATCTTGATTTTCCTATTTTGTCCTATTTATGAAATTAAAATTAACAGAGTATCACAGTGTTTGTGTTTATAAGTACAGATTTCATTGTGACAGTCACTCCGTTGATGTTGTCCTTGTACAGTGTCGATATTTAGATACGTGTGTGTACTTGATAGAAAAATTATCCAGACAGCCTAATGGAGCTTGATGGATTCCGTGGCTGACTGGAATACGTTCGAAGAGGACGTAGTGCAACTTAAAAAATTCACACACTCCGAAAAACTTGTATTTAAACCAAACATCATAAGTTGAATATCAGTATTGTGTAAAAATGCCAATGTTACAAAACTGTGTTGTTTCAAAACAAGAACCGTGTTGATGACTTAAGAACAGAAATTTATGTTGTTCCAACACTCGATCGGGAAATTAAAGTTGTTTGCTAATTATTACGATTTGGTCGCAATATACAATTTTTGTATGGCCCGTACCAAGCAGACCGTTATTCTCATCCGCCTTAACCAAAACGGAAATGCAATAAAACCTACACAAAAACCAAGAACAAAAACTTCATTATTATTTATTATTTCACTCTTGAATAAGTACGTAAGCGATAGGAGGCCAAAAGTCGCCCTCGAAAGAAACCAAACAAATCGCCAATAAGCTAAGCACACATGGAGCCTCATATTTCTGGGTTTATCTTCATAAATCGTGATCATGGACTCAGGAGATTGGTTTTCGTGTGTGAACATTTAAATAAAAACAATAAGTTCCTGAATAAAACAGGCGAAGAATAAACAAGTCGTCTTGACGAGGAGGTAAAAAAATAAGGTAAAGCAATTTATTTTATTTCTGTCTTCCATGCTTTTCGCGTCCCCTCCCCCTTTTCTTGGTTTTTTGAAAGGAAGTAGATGGTAGGATTGCCATATTGTGAGTGAAATCGCCCTGGCTTTGATTCCTGTTTTCAGCCTACTTTACTTTTTTTTTATTTCGAAAAAATGTAATTTAAGAAGGCATTGGAAATTTACAGTAGGTATTAGCATCGTTGCAATTTCTGCACTCAATTCTAATTCCGCTTGTACAGATCTACTTTTTTTTTTTTAAATATTTATTTTGTTCAAAAGGTAATCGGAAATCTATCTTTTGCACTTTTTGACCGTCTGTCTGTGAACTTTTCTTGGCGTTTGTTCCATCGGTCCTTCATTTAGACATTCTGTTTTAATTAGTTCTAATCGCCCAATTGAAAAAAAAAACAAGAAGAAAAAGGTATGGCATCAGATTCTATATCCTACACTTTTTCCCATCTGGTTTTGTATCCGTGCTATAAAAACTTCAGTTGGCATTAAAGTAACAAAAAATAGTCTTTTCATTTAATACTTATTGTTGTTGTTGGATTTTGTTCTTTTTCTCATTATTGTTGATAAAAAGAAAATAAAGTAATAAGTAAGGAAGATATTAGGGAAATGTGCTCCGGCGCAATGTTGTAATTCGATGCTTGTCTAATAATTGAATATTCTAAGCACCATTATAACTATACTCTATATTCAATTAAGCTGAAACTGAATAAAAAATTCAGTTAAAAAATTGTCCTACAATAACATCTGCACATTCATTTTATTGGAAATCTCTCATGTGGTACTTGCGTACTTGTTATTTGCTCAAATTTTAAGTAGATAAGAGATAGAGGTATCATTTGAATCTGGGAGCTGGAAACGGATCCTAACATTAGACCACACCCAAAGGTACAATTTTAATTATCCAATCCCTCATTGTGCAAACTCTAGAATGAGACCATTTTTACTCCAGCCCATAGAATTAGGAAGGAGGAATAGAGGGGTCTCTCAGTTCAAATGGTTTGAAGCAGGGCTGTCAGGTATTTTGAGCTTCTGCGCATAACATACCGGCACTGAGGTATCCCAAGATGCACCGCTTTAGCGTTTTTTTTTTAAAGCTACTGCGCACAACATAGTAACCGAAACTGGCCTCTATGGGGGATATTCACGGCCATATCCACCTGAGCTCCAATTCCAAATAGCTGTGGAAAACAAGCGGTTAGACAGGTTACAGCAGTAGGATAACATTAGCACGTGGTTCGAAAGCTTTAGGATAACAAACCGCGTGACATCACATGAATGTGGTAACCAGAAATTTCTCACTTCGGAAATTTCTCACGTCGAAATTTCTCACGAAAAGACTCATTCGAATGATTTTGTCACAGGGACCATCCACAAATGATGGCAAGCTTGCAAATGAGGGAGGAGGGTTCAATTTGTTGGTGGATATGGATTGGAGTGTATGTCGGAAGGATGATGGGGGGGCGTTCCGAGCGATGTTCGAAAGTACAATTATAGAATTACAATAGTATCGAAATCCCATGAATGTTCCCCATTCTCTTTCCTAACTCTATGCTCCAACCACTACAATTCCTTTGGCGACCTACCAATCTCGCCAACCAAACCCACAAAGCAACCCTCGATCTCTCCGAAATCCTCGCTCGTGGCCATACGAGAAAAGCAGCAACAAAAAATATCAAATTCAAAGTATAGGTTTGGGGTTGTGCCTGCATCATAGTAGGGGTCAAATGTTGAGCAAACATCGGCCACCGGAGCAGTGGTAATTATCGCTTGGGGGGGGAGGGGGGCAGGGGCGCTGCTGGGCTGACGATTTCCCGAGAAAATCGTCTGCAGTCTTGTCGACAACTCGCCTCGTTAGCGAGAGTTTTTTTTAAAGGTATTTTTATCGTTCTTTTTTTGTTATTGTTGTGGGTTTTTTGGTTGGAGTTTTGATTTGGAGGGCTGTTTGGAAATGCTTTCTGTTTTGGTTGGATTTTTGTTAGAATGTATATTTAAGAGTCGTATACTACATTACTAGTGTATATATGAGTGGGTTCTGTTTATGTAAAGGTTTTTGGGGAACGCTTATTTTACTTTATAAGTAAAAGGTTTCGTTATTGATACTGTTTACGAATTCAGTTTTGAAGAAAATGTAGAGAAAGCGCAGAAAACATTTAATTTAAATATTTTGTATCGTAAACAATTTATAAAGAATGTTGTGTGCAGATAAATAGTTTACAACATGCATGCTATTGTTGACCAATGCGTATTTCTAAACATGATTTTGGGAAAGAATTTAATGTCAAACAGTAAATAATTATTGTGATTTACTTAATTGATCACAAGTCATCTCAGTCACTTCTCAAAGTAAACTCATTCATCACTTCCAGATGGAGAGCTGGACTATTATTTAAACGATTATTGTCAAAAATTCGAACCCGTCTACAAATGTGATAACGGTTGGTTGGTAGACATATATTTTCAGGCTTGTGTGCTTGGTCAGAGACCCGCTTATAAAAACCCCCAGGGACCTGTACCCGTGGGAAACTGCTGGTGGTTCTTAATCCGGCAAAATCCACTGGGATATTTAATAACCTCAAAGACTTTTTAGAACTAATATTGGGTACGTTACCTTGGGTACGTATATTGGGTACCTTACGTTACTTTTCAAAGTTTTCCAAACGTTTAGAATTGGTAAGAAAGTCACTCGAATAATTTATGTCCTAAATTTATGAGGGGCTGGGGAGCCCAGTCGGTTAGGCACTCGCCTCGCATGCGAAAGATTCCAGGTTCGGGTCCGGGCATCGCCAAAACAACTGCCGACTTATAAACGGCTCGTGTAGTAAAAAAAGTCCGACGAATAATACCCAGCGCAAGGGAGTGCACGTTAAATATCCTTCAAAGTCCTAATGCTGCGTACGATGTCGCCCTCATACCCCATCCTCCTTCGATCGGGCTTGCTAATGTTAAGTCTATGGGGGGAAAATGGTTTTTGTTCCAAAAAAAGTCAAGAAATTATAGGAATATTTTGATGCGGTTTTTTTTTAAATTCATAAAACTCCAATATAGTAGTGCTTTTAGAGGTTATTTTTTTAAAAACGTTATTTACTTTTTTTAAATCTAATTTTTTTCTATTAAAAAAAGGCAAGTAACGTTTTTAAGAAAATAACCTCTAAAAGCACTACTTTATTGGAGTTTTATGAATTTAAAAAAAAAACGCATCAAAATATTCCAATAATTTCTTGACTTTTTTTTTGAACAAAAACCATTTTTTCCCCATAGACTTAACATTAGTAAGCCCGATCGAAGGAGGATGGGGTATGGGGGTGATGAGCAGCCTTAATGGCTGCGTTGGGTGTCTATTCAGGTGTTGGCTCGTCACTTGACTGTGGTTCTGAAATGCGATGCCCGTCGCAAATAGCCCTCGTGTAGCTCTAGTGCGGCGAAAATTCATTCTAACCTAACCTACAGATTTCAACTAAATGTGTAATCGCTACTGAAAACTATAATCCGAAAAACTCGGAAATAGCTAAAGAGATAAGATAAAGCCCTAACAACTAATATGGTTTCGATGGCGCCTGTGAAACCGTTTACCATCCTGGATATTGTTTCAACTGGTATTTCCTTCCTTATAATGAATAAAATTAATTATAGTAGGAGAAAAACTGTTCAGATAAACCTGATTTATATTGGCTCAACAGATTAGGGGCATCCGATGGGTTATCGCATTGTAACATACGGTAAGCGTATTATATCTTCCGTATTGTAGTTGCTTGTTGGATAAGGTTTTTGAGAATGTTGGGACCAAAATTTTTGAAATGTATAACAGCCAATAGGTTTTTAATGATTGTTTTGAATTTATGATTATTAATGTGTTAATATTAAGAGGGAATGTCAGTCCCATAGAGCTAATGCATTAATTTTAAAATCACAACTTTTGTAAAAGAATTGTTCTGTCATGTTATCCTATTTTCACCAGGTATGGGAATCGTCATTCTGCTGTATACTTTCGGCATATGAAACTTCAAAAATATATAATTTAATAACTAGATAACATTTTCGTTCAAAATTGGTTTCATTTCGATGTTATGTTGATTCCCATACCTGGGGAAGAATAGTTAACAAGTAATACTTCTGCGGAAGTTGTGATTCCACAACTAATGCATTAGTTCTATGGGACTGACAATCGTTTTTCTGACCAAGTTAAACTTGCACTTATTTAAAATAAATTTTATTTCGTGTCTTAAATTCCCACATGTGCTATCTCATTGTTGTGCAAAGTGGCATAGCACATCTGGGAACTTAAGTGACGATTTTAATTCGAAATAAATATTTCCTTACAGTTATATTTCCTAACTTTAGATGGAAGAATCAAGTCTTTTGCAGAATTTTGTAATGTTTGGTGTAGTTAAGTGAAATTATGAAAAACACGGTAAAAATAATATTTTCTCTGAAACAATTTTATTAAAAAAATTGACCAGAAACTCTTCATGTTTGCATTTTTAAACACAGTTCTCATTGAAATTGTTAATAGTGAACGCTTGTGCCCGATGAAAACTGAACTTTTATTTAAACTAAATACGTGTATTGAAGTGTTGTTTTGGTGGATATTGTCGAAAAGCTATCAGCATGTTATTGATGATCTGAAAATACGAAAAACTATTGGAAATAACACAACAGTGTTTAATAATGGTTACATTCATTTAACTACATGATTTATATTGTTTACTCAAAATACTTACTATATATTTTTTCATTTAAAATCAAATTGCTTTCACTTTAATGTTAGATTTCTTGTTTACCTCCAATAATTGCACGTTTGATACGATGTTTTAAATGTGTTATTACCAGCCACGCAAGCTACAATTGTAATTTTTGACTGTGCAGGAAAATAATCAACAAAGCAAAGCTTTTAAACGAGTAAAAATTCGTAATAAATAAAAATCTTTTAGCTCTTTCAATAACAACATTTTTTTTCTCTAAAAATCTGAAAATTGTAGAATAGACTCATCATGCATTCAGAATGAAATGGTGATGGAATGAATGGGGTGGAAAAAATCTGAATTTTAACTAAAATTTAAGTACAATGTTTTTGGATTCATAACCTTTTAATAAATTATAAAAAAAATTGTTTCGAAATTTATTTGTTAAAATTTGTATACATAAAACCCAATTTTTAAACATTTAGAAATACAATCATGAAGAATTTAGGGATAATTTATTTAATAGAATATTCATAAGGAATTTCATTTTTACTTTGTTTTTCATGTTATTTATTTAACTATAACAAACGTTATGTAATAGTACTTAAAAAAAGTTTCTTCCATCTAACGATATAAAAAGAAATTAGTACTAAAAAAATATATAGTGAGTTAAATAAAATTTATTTGAAATAATTATTAGAGTTTTAACTTTTTGAGAAAAAATTCTAATTATTCCAAACTTTGGGAATCGTTCGGAGTAAAAGGGTTAAAAAACACAAAAAGGGCTTTTTGACTTCTTGACTTATTCGTCTAAAGGAAAATAATTAATCCTGTTGAGGCCTCTAGCGTGCTACTGAATCCTATTAGCATTTACATCTGATAATGTGACCCAACGTATTAAGTGCAGCTTGATAAATTGAACAGTTTTGAACGCTGAGGGGAAATGAACATGTTGGGTTGCGACAGCTTTTTGGCTGGCGTACGTTCGATATTTTCAGCTTACATGTGTACTGTCAAAATGTCTACTTAAAATGAGACTCGTATCTTGCTTTTTTTAATAACCGTAATAGTTTGAAGATTCTTAAAAGAAATATTAAGAATGCTGACACTCCGTTGCCAACCTAACTTGGGTAAAAACAAAGAGTAAAAATTAAGAGGGAAAAGCGCGATTGGTCCGCCTGTAGGAAACTCTTGTAAGGTAATATTTACATACAAAATGATCTGAACAAAATTCAATTTTTTTTCTGACAAAATTGTTTAAATTTTCTCCAATAATTTTCAAATCTGCTAGACCTTAAACGAAATTAGTAATGTTTTAAACATGTTTTCTAGATGGATTCACAAATAATTTATGGAACATGCGCTCTTATCATGCGCGGAGGGATCTTCTTCATAGCATATTTCTATTTATTCAACTTAGGTTGGCAAGGAGTGTAGTAAAATTTTTGATGCACCAAAATACCCAATTTTCAAATGTAAACAGTATACAAATCTGCACCGGAATCTTAAAATGTCTTTAGTTTAATTCTTCTATGCGATAGATTTACTTAAATTTGTAAAATCAACCCTTAAAAACGGATCTATAGTTTTGTTTTAGTGACGAATTAAAAAAAAAAACGTTTATTTCTTTTTTAATTTTATTAAAAAAGAATATATACGTATTGTCTTCGTTTTTTTTTATATTAATAAATATATGTTTTGAAACCTATTTACAATTTTTTCAGTATATTCTGCAATTTTACTTAATGAAAAACTTTAGGAAGCAAGTTTATTTAATAAACATCGAAGGAAAACCTTAACAGCTTCCAGACAAAATTCAAGTGGATAAAAACATAAACAAACACGAAAACATTTTCAAAGATTGCTTTTTTTTCTTTTCCAGCTTTTGCTTTTTGCTTCGAGGGGGACTACAAAGAACGAAATAGAATGTTTGCAGCCGAAAACTAATGGATTGTGAGAAAACAACTCAACTCTCCATGGAATACTTACCAAAGCGGAATCAGTCAGTGTTAAGTGGCAACATCTAACGGCTCAGACGACATAAAAGAAAAATGTCATGAAGCGTTGTCATGGCAACATGGAACGGCAGATGAAATTGAGTGAAACTTGCGGCTGATATAAAATGGCGTGGAATTTCTTTCTTTACCGTTTTCTTGGTTTCGATTTTTTTTACTTTGCTTTATGGTTGACGATTCAGGACTAAAACTGTTTTTATTTTTTGTTGATTTTTCGTTAGTCGTCTATTATTGGAAAAATGGAGTAAACTGTCAATAATTCGGGATTTTCCGAGAGGAGGACTGATGGAAAATTTTTAGATAATATTTCTTTGACTCAAAGCTAGTAGATAATAGTTAAAGTTTTCGTAAGACTTTGGTACATAATTAAAAATATTCTCAATATTTGTTTATTCTTTCATTCGAAAACTACACAAAACGTTGCATTTTTTGCATAAAAGACTGGTTAATTTTAATTTGCATTTATTCTATTATCTACTTCATGTTTTATCTTCAAAGCTAAGATTTCTTAAAAAAAAAAATGGAAAATAAATTTAGCAAACGGTATAGAGTGTTAATTTAATTTGCTAAAGAAAACAAATGAAACGAGACAAGCTATTCTAGATGACAGTTATGTTCAAACCTACTTGTTTTTCTATAAGAATTCCAGTAAAAATTAAAGTTATCGGAAAGCAGGCTATTTTAGTTCTTTTAGAACTCCTTTCTTTTTAAGTGAAAAAAAATAATCGGAAAATCATAGGTACATTGCTTTCAAATTCCAACAATATGGAATCAATACGAACGCCTCCACCAAACTATTTGATAGCCTCATGAAGTTCCTGCTGTATAACAAACGATCCCCCTGGAATAATTATTTCTCGCCAAAGACAATGGGGCTGGCCATCCGTTTGTGCGTCTCCCCTCGCTTATTTCCCAATGAGTGATGGCAACACTCCCCCCACCCGCCGACAGTGGCGCCACCGGCCTCGTTACTCACAGTTGGAGGTGACAACCATGGAAAGACAACCGACCATTTCCCATCGATACGGACGGACAGACGGAGCAGGCTGTTTCTTTTTACTTGTTTTTATTATGTGATAGGAATTGGATGTGGGGCGAAACTATTTTTTTTCCTCAAAGTAATACAAATACAAAAATTGTCGACCAACAACAGGCCAGAGGCCCAGAATGGTTGGTCCAAAATATATCTAATTAATTATCTTCCTTCCTTAAGGGGACTCCCTTGGGAATTTCACATCTTGAAAATCGCAATGTTATTCCTATGGAGAATATTCGCAAGTCAATTGCCGCCTCAATTTTATTAAAATGTTACTAGTTTTTTTTTATAATTGTAAAAAACGAGGGAGTAAACTTCATAAAATTATTTTGTTTTGTGAAAATCACATATTTAGTAATTTTAATAATTTTTTGAAGTTAGAACGCGTACTCCATTTTTTACTAACTATTAACTCCATTTATTACTACTATTTTAAAAACTGCATTGCGGTTAAATATCAAAGATAACAAATTTATTTATTTAATATGCATACCACTTAAATGAAAATGGATTTCCTTCGATCAGTCATATGAAATTGTTCTGTTTCCTTGTTGTTTTATGGGATAGTTATTAGATTTCCGAAATTATTAATTTTTCGACGTATTTCTGCACTGATGAACACATTTTAGCCCACGCCCTTTAAAAAAAAATGGGGTTTTAAAACTATACTGGTGAAAAGTCTAAGGAAAAAAATGATTAAATATTTCCACAAACTTCTTCAAATATAAAATCCCATCTATACGTACAAATGAGCATTTGTTCTTTTTAGGTTGTTGTTTTATGCGGCAATGTTGTTTTATGCGGTTTTATGCAAAAATTAGCTTTCTTAATTATTTATTTTCGTGTTCTTTTTTTTAATATTATATTTTTAATTAAAAAGTAGTTTTTTTTTCTCCAGCGAATTTGGCTTGAAT